>JANHJO010009183.1:193089-203542 GCA_032468235.1 Pseudoxyrhopus heterurus
TTAAAGAGATCTATAGAGCGCATACAAACTTACGTGCGCACCGGACTTCTGCTTTATATATATAGATTAGGGGGGGGACCACAAAATTCTGTATACCTAAAATTGCATGGTCAGTATGAAATTTAAAATGATTTTGAAATGTTTTCACAGTATTGTTTATTGACACTGCAATAAATAATAAAGTCAGTGACAGATCACTTTTGTCCATTCAAATTTAAGGAAGTAATCATGCTTTTATTGTATTTTATCATACCACTTGTATCTGTAGTTATGGACATTATCCAGAGACCTGATATGGATAAGCTGATGATTTACTTGCATGGTAATTAGGTAAAATATCAACCAGTGTCTTAATTCTTCTTTTTTTCCCATGGGTTAGCATTGCTGCACTTTTATTTTTATTTTTTTGTGATCAGCAGCTTTGTTTTATTCCCAGTATCTTGGGTCCCTTTTATCATAGATAATAATTATAGAATCTCAGTACTGTATAGCTAAGAAAACAAATTTTAAATTGATTTGTGAGAATAGTAATCATTGTAAATGTGCTGGATTTGGATACAGTAAGGAAAGCATTCCTTCTGACCAGATATGATTCAAAAACTATGAAAATCTAGGTAAGAACTCAAATATGCCAAAGAAGAACTTATGGTCATCATATTACCTAACCCTTGACTTACGACTGCAATAACTTAAGACTGAAATTCCAAGTTCCACTGAGGTCATAAGTCAAGGACTTTAAGGAGGTTATCTTACAGCATTTACTGATTCAAGTAAAATATTTATTTCCCTCAAATGCACCCATGTCAGTGCAATATCATTAGAAGTGCTTTGAATCAACTGCATTCCAACATGAAGAAATAATAACCTATCATAATAACCATTTTGGTCCGCTGGCTAAGGCACCCAATCTAGAAAACCGGAAACTGTGAGTTCAAGTCTTGTCATAGGTATTAAAACCAGCTGGGTGACCTTGAGCCAGTCCCCCTCTCTCAGCCCAATTGACCTCACATGGTTCTTATCATGGGGAAAATTGGAGGAAAATGTATTGGATATGTTCACCACCTCGAATTATTCGTAAATGTTCTGACCTGGCTCCCAAACACAACAAGCGCACTGTTTGTTACTAACGTTCCCTTTATTAGGAGCGCCAGCAACCTCGGTAAAGAGTCTCTCTCTCTCTCTTACAGCAGGCTAACCAAGTTTCTAAGTGCCTGTGGAAATCGAAGCTCACTCCCTTTCCCCTTGAAATGGCTCCAATCCACCTTTCTCTCTCTCTCACCACATTCGTAATAGAAGTCCTGGAAGGTGTGTTCTCTCTTTTTCTAGCAGCGGAGACACACACATAAACACACACGCTCCAAAGGCACATCCAACTGATTCCAAGAAAGTATTCTGATACAGTTCCAGACAGGCTTCAGAAGTTTGGACTATCTGTGGCTGACCGACAGAGAGACAAATAGTTGTCTGTCTGTCACACCTATTTGTCTCCGCCCCCTGCCTTTTATCCCCAGAGCTAGGGTGGGTTTTAGCTAGCAGCGGTGGCTCTTCCATCCCGAGGATCAGCCCAAAGCTTCCCGCTGCTCTCCTTTCCTCTGCCTTCTGCGCATCCACGCATCAGGCATGGGACCCAGCTGTTCCTCCTCTTCCTCATCAGACACTTCCAAATCTGAGGGCTGTTGACTCTCCATCTGGGGGCTAATGGATGGCCCAGGCTCCGCCTCTGTCTCTATCTCTGACAGCTCCATTCCCTCAGAGCTCTCAGATTGCCTTGATGCTGGCCCCGACTCCCACTCCGCCTCATCTGATTCGGCTGCCAGGTGGGGTCAGTGGCCGACAGGCCACAACAGTAAAACAATAAATGCAAGAAACAAACAAGCAAATAATATAACGTAACATGCTGATTCCCTTATTTAGTAGTTGTTAATATCGAATGAAGGCTAATATATGTGTCCCAGGATAATGTTACAGGATACTAATCTGAGTCAGCCACCAGGACCAGAGGTTTAGTCTTCCAAGCTTTCAGAGTCATGCTGGAACCCATTTCAGGGAACTTCTCTTTACCAGAATGTGGCACACTAAACCTCTGGTCCGTGTGACTGACCCAGATTGGATCCCGCAGTTATTACTATCTTTTTTAAAATGGAATGTTCAAAGTAGGCATTATTTTTCAGTTACTTTTGGAGATACAGCATCATTCATTCCTATATGTAGTTCCTGAAATTTTTAGTGCCACATAACAGGAAGATTTCAAATGTTATATTTTCTCTATGCATATGTTGAACGCAAACCCACAACCTTCTTTTGGCTCCAGACGGGCTTGCCTTGTTCCATGGTTATTTCAGTCAGTGGAGAAAGTTGCAACATATGCTTGGGTTAGCAGAAGGTCATTTGACGCAGGCATGATGTGATCAGCTTGAAAATCTCTCATCAAGTTCCCAATGTATTTCGTAAGGCACATGGTTTAAAATACATAGCCATATAATTGTACCTGCACAGAACAGTTAAAAATGAGTGGAACTTCATTTCCATGCTGTCCTGACTTTGTATAGGAAGCAACATTCAAGTGATGCCTTTTATGTTTGCAAGAAAAATACTTCATGCTCTGTTACTGATATATTGCTATTTAAAGTAAAGCATGCACCTTGAAAATGGAACTCTCTGGCTTTAGTTGCCTCAGTTATAAATAAATGTTTCTTTTACTTCCAAGGATAATTTATATTATCTTGAAATGACGATTACAGATTAAATGTGCAGGAATGGATTAGATGTCTGCTTTTTTAATGTCAGAGGCTAACTCTGCAAAATAAATGCATCACAGGAAACTTGAGAGGTTGAAATTAAATAAACCAAGCACAGAGACAAGAAGACATTCTGAAAAATGGGCTACTTCAGCTGGTCTTCCTCTTCTCAACTCTTTGGGGGGGGGGCAGATACCAGCTGTATTAAGACTAGGTGATAATGATTTGAATACAAGATCTTACACAGGATCAGTTTGATAGAAAAGGAGTTGTACTTTGAATTATGTTAATTGTGATAATTTCACAGTGAAGTATCCAGAGTGTGTTCTGCAAAAGTTTATCACTGCAATCTCCTATTGAATCAGTGAGCTGCAGATCTCAATTCTGTGTTTCCAAATATGTTTAAATTTCAGTTAAAAACTTGTTTTTCAAAATATGCTTAAATTTCAACTTAATTTTAAATAATGGTAATGTAAAAGTGATTGCATTTGTATTGTAATTTTATATAGATGACAGATAGAAGATAAATAGATAGATAGATAGATAGATAGATAGATAGATAGATAGATAGATAGAGATATCATACACACACACACACACACGGTATATTGCTTTATAGAATTTAAACACATCTAAATGTATTATAAATTTATTATTACATAAGCTTGTTACATAAAAGAACCCATGGAAATTCTCAAAAGCCAATACGGTGAAAATGCTCTGTGACAAAGTCCAATACATCAGAAAAGTTAGTAGTAGATGACATAAGCAAACTATTGATACAATTCAGCAAAGTATTATTTTAGAAATCTTTCAAGAACTCTCTTACATTCAAATGTAAGTAACACACAAATTTTGTAGAGTATAGCAATATAGCAATAGCATTAGATTTATATACCGCTTATCAGTGCTTTACAGCTCTCTCTAAGCAGTTTACAGAATCAGCATATTGCCCCCAACAATCTGGGTTCTCATTTTACCGACCTCAGAAGGATGGAAGGCTGAGTCGACCTGGAGCCTGGTGGGATTCGATCAGCCAAACTGCTGATCGGCAAGTCTGCAGAGTGGTCTGCAGTACTGCGTTCTAACCACTGCGGCACCATAGCTCCTAATGTAATGTTACCGAGGAAAGTTTAAAGGTCATATTGTTCAATCTGTATATCAAACCTTTCAGATGTTTAGCTAATGTTTTAGAAATCAGAGTTTTTCTATTCAACATATTTCAAACAAAGAAGTGTATATTTTATTAAATTCAATTTCATACAAGATTCTTAAGGGGGATCGTGACAAGTTGTAAGTTTTAGGAAAATCTTCAAGTTGCAAAGAAGCCTATTAAAATCAATGAAATAGTTTCCTTTTTTACCATCATTATCTTTAACCTGAGACAGATGATTGTTTCATTCAATTGACTGGATTCACACAATATACTACCAATCATAAACTATGGTTTACAAATCACATTGTTTGAGATCACAAAGCATGCTTACTGTATTATGATTCAGCATAAAAATTCTAAATAGTAACAGAAAAATAAAAATATCACATTTTATTTGCAAGTATTTCCTATGTGTTAAAAATATAATGTCAAGTATTTCTTGATGGTTTTTATTTATTTATTAAATATATGTGCAGATAGACCTTGACTTACAACCAGTCATTTAATACTGTTGATGTTAAAATGGACTTCCCCAGGGCTATGACCCAGATTCAAAATTCTAATGGCTGCACCACCCTATAGTCATGGGATTGCATTTTGAATTCTCAACAACCAGCCCACATTTATGGCCGTCTGCAGTGTCTTGCGATCACATATAAACAATTTATATTTTTTGCTGGAAACTGCCATGTACTTCCAGTTTCCAGCAAAAAACATCTACTGAAAACAATGGATTTTTTTAAGGGCTACGGTGTTTGCTTTACGATTGCTGCATTCACTTAAAAAGATAATTCGTTCCAATCATATGGTGATTAATGACTGGCATGACTTACGACTGTAGTTCAGGGTTCAATCCATTAGGACTGTACAACCTACTATAAACTCAGCAAAGATAGTTACACAAACTACCATGTCTTACATCATGATAGCTTCTTCCAACTTGTCCAAATAGAGCACTGTATCATAATTTAGCAAGAGAAAAATATAATCATCCTTTAACAAAGTTGTAGCTTTTAAATAATAGCTTTTTTATCAAAAACAACAATGGCTGTAGGGGAAAAACATTTGAGGAGGTTGAACATTTAAGTGAAGCCATGATAGAGCTGGATCAATACTATTGTGATAACCAGTTGAGACCAAATCCAACAAAAATCCAGGTATGTGCCTTCCATCATCACAATAAGCAGGCTGCTGCATATTATATGGAAAAGGATGTTATTGGAGCATTGCTACAGCCTTAAATACTTAGGAGTCTCTCTAGATAGGGCCCTAACATAAAAGCAGCACTGTACCAACACTAAACTGAAGGTTAGTGGACAAAACAAGATTCATTAATTAAGGTAGTTATCCTACTATACCAACACTAAACTGAAGGTTAGGCGAAACAACATTAATTAATGAGCTCTAAGGGTCCTTAAGACAAGAAACTCTGGCTTTTTACTACTCAGCAGGTGAATATGCCTGCCTAATCTGGTATAAATCAGCACACGCTGGGAAAGAAGATGTTGCTTTGAATGAAACTAGCAGAATTATTACTGTATATGCCTTAAATTTACCCCTCTACGTAAGATCTACCACCTAGCTGGCGCTACCTTAGGCACTGCCCCACCTACTGTTCGCAGAAACGAAGAAGCATACAGAGAGTGGCTTAAATCATCTCTATTTAAACAACACCTTCTCTATGGCCTATAACCAGCTCATTAGAGATTAAAATCCAGGAAAAACTTCCATAGGCTGACGAATTTGAAAGCAGAGTGAACCTATCGAAAGCAACAAAGAACCAATAGTGGATGGAACCAATGGAGGAACTGGCCCCTGGGCCTGACGAAATCTGGGAAGTATGGAAATATCATTGAATAGACTGCACAAGATCCAGAGACACCATCAACAAATGGGGCTCTCTGGTGCCTTCTGCCCTTTGCAATTCTGATGACATGCAGATAACAACATATATGTAGACTTATCCTTTGTGTCCTGATCAGTGTACACTTGAAGACCTCATGGCAGAATGACAAAACACAATTAATGTTGCTAGTTTCTGGGCAAGATTTGTTTAACTTGTGCATATTTTAATCTTGTACTTTGTCTTTTAAATATTGTATAGTATGCCTTATTTTAATTGTGATGCTTCTGACACAAATACACAAACAAAAAAAACAACAGAATCTGTAAATTACCAAGTTCATCTTCAGTTAGTTTTAGCCTAAAAAATTAACTAAAATGTAGTTATCCTATGGTTCAATATAACTGCATTTAAAACACTAGTCAATATCCAAAAATATTTTGTTTCCTATGTCCAAAAGGGCTTATGAAACTGTCATTTATATAGCAGATAGTAGATTGCTACAGAACCATACAAACTCATAGAAATGTCTCTAGAACAGGGTGTCAAACTCAAGGCCCACAGGCTGGATCCGTTCCGCGGGGTGCTGAGATCTGGCCCGCAGGGCCGGACTGGAAATAGCAAAGGACCAGACCGTGATGCCTCTGCTACCAAAAATGGTATGCGGGAGGCGCGCGCGGCCCCCCCATGCCCCATTCTGGGCCTGGATGGCCTCCTGCAGCACTCTGGCAGCCAAAACAGGGCATGGGAGGGCTGGGCACGGTCGTCCAAGCCCTGTTTTGGCTGCCAGAGTGCTGCAGGAGGCTATCCTTGACTCAGAAGGTTATAAAAGGGAGGAAAGGTAAAATATTTTATCTTTCAGGCTTGCAGGATTCTGCTACTATAGCCTATGTCAATAATTTATAGTTTTAGTCTCCTATGGAGTCGGTTTCTTGATCTGGTCTCTCTTCCATAGGGTGATCAAGTAGATCAAGTATGTATTAAAAAAAACAAAACCACAGAAATTTATGCCTTTCTATTTTTATAAGTGTATAAAACCATGTGTGCGGAGAGGCAGTCCCGTGTCATGTCCACCCCGGCCACGCCCCGGTCCCCCCTGGCCCTCTGAGGTCAAACACAACCCTGACGCAGCCCTCAATGAAATTGAGTTTGACACCCCTGCTCTAGGAGAAGAGAGAGCATAAATAAGAGAGAAATGAAATAATTCTCAATGGGAAAAGGGATCCCTCATTATGAAACAGGGAAGGTACTGCTGTCAAAGCAAGAATGTCTTAAATTCTATCTGTTGAACATCACATTTACTACTAAAGGTTTAAGGTACAATACAAAACAGAAGATGGATTGATTTGAAATACTAATTCAACTATTAGAAAAATAAGGATTAGCTATTTTAAAAAAAATAGTGTCCTCAGTTCTCTGCAACAAGACTATCAATCTACTCAATAGTGAAATTACTGCTCTTGGTGGTGGTTTATAAATCTAAAAAAGAACCGCAGACATTATCAGCATTGTATTTCACATCCTGATTTCTTACCAATCCACAGATTCTACTCCCTCCAGCTCTACCATCTAATATTTGGTTGAAAGGCCATCAAGGAAAAGCAAATACTGCATAAACATTCACTTTAAGCAGATTAGTTCTGCACCATCTTTGTGTGCGGACACAAAGTGCAACATCAACAGTAAATTAATGCAGGTTCTCTCATTAATTTGGTTCACTGGGCTAAGTGTAACCCCCATCTGTCAGTATATAAGGGGTAAAAAAAACAAAACCCGAAGTGTTAGAAATCCTACTGAAATCATGTTTTTTAACCAGTCAACTGAACAGCCAAACCATGTATCAATAAAGACTATTTTATAGCATACATTTGGCTTTTCTTAAACCAAAATAAATGTTTGTATATCTAACAATTTCATAGTTTTAATTTTGTGAGAAATAAAACTTGTAATAATATATTAAATATGATAATTTGAGCCTAATAAAGATTCCAACTGCATGAGCTATTCAAGAAATGCTTTTGGTAAATCCCAACAAAACCAAGGAACTCATTACATTACAATTAAGCATTTTTAAAAAAAAACAATTAAGAAGCTGCATTATATCCATAAAGCAACCAAGATGGGTTTATAATTTTTTGAGAACAAAACGCTCCTAGACCCAAAGGTGTGCTTTCTTTGTTTTTGCACATTTACACAGAATAGGCTTTGCCATAATGGTTTAATGTGGTTATTCTTTCAGAAGAACAAAACAAATAAATAAATGGAACATATTGCTAGAAGAATAGTTGCCAACAGAATATATTTGAAAAAGACTGCCTTGAGGCCAGTAATTATATTAAACTATATTGAACATGCAATGGTCTATTTAGATCAGCAAACAGGCCAATTCTTTTCTTAGTGCCAGAAGCCAAATTAAAATATCAAAGACAAATAGATCTACTATCTAACATAAACAGATCCAATGAAAGGGAACACAACACCTCTCTGATGTTACATTCCAGTGTTACATTGTTCTTCATGTCAGGACGTAATATGTATGCATAATACAGGTTTTGTCCTACATTGGGTTGTCAGTGCAACTGGGAGGAGAAAAAACAGAATATGCACTATGTAAAAATAGTATAGTGTAGTATAACCTTGGTAGGGAAATTACATAACTTAACATCTGTATTTTCTGTTCTGAGAATTTAAGAGAAAATGGTCTCTCTCTATATCATTCTGCTAGATTATTGTTAAGATGTCCCTCCATATACCTAAACACAAAACACCCAGCCACACAACAATTTAAATCAATCTGAGGTCTGCACTCTGGAATAGAGAGAACCGTGTTCAAGAAAACTGCACTGGCTATTCAGTTTTGATTTACAGAAAATTTAACAAAGATTTTAGTTTTTACTCTCAGTTTTTTGTTCAGACCAAGCAATGCCAACATAAGTAATGCAATCCTCAACAAAGGAGCATTGTATTGCCATATGACTTGAAATGCCACTCAGTATGATTGGCCAATATTACATAAATGATGTGTCTTGTAATCACTGCACTACTTGAAGTTAAAAATACCCATATACAAAGAAGGTGTATATAAGTTATGTGTGTGTTGTAGGCACTGCATTATTTGCTCAATTCTTTCTGAATAAGGAGTATCTATATATTGAAAGCACGGCACTTTTTGTTTAGCTAGCTTTGAAAGAGTGTGCTATGTGAAGCCAGCCACTTTTATAAACCCTGCATGAACTAAGCCATGAAGGCTTTTTAAAATGATCTAGGTTCTAGCAGGAAGTGTGATCCTCCAAATAGTCTGTTTTAAACAGCAAAAACCAAAGTTATAGGCTGTGATGGTAAACACACATTATGTATTTTTGTTACAGAAGAATGCAAGATGCCCAAGGTATAGTCACTGATCCACTTCTCTCTCATGCTTTATCAATCTTGATTATTGTAAAACAGACCTAGACCAGTTTACTGGAATTTCCTGTCTGACCCTTAAAAAGGATGCCATCTGTGTTCACTGATTTCTTTCTTATTTAAAGTATGTATGAAATATTGTGCTTAAAGAAAAAAAAACAGGTTTGGGCTGACCTTATGATTCCCAAAGACTAACTGATTTAATATCTCAGAGAGAGAATGAGGAGAATTCATCTCCTCCAGCAAAGCCAGTTCTAACAAGGAAAAGGATTTATCTGCATCCTGTTCTTGCTCTGGGAACAGAGATTCCAGAGAAAGCCAGAGGCTTTCCTCAGATCAGATATACTTCTTAGCAATGTACACAATCACTTACCCCTAGTTTAAAATAGTTCAAATGCCCTTTCAGGATGAAATAAGTTTGACAGGCAATTTTGAACTTTGCAGACTATTTCTGACTTCTTTTTTCTCCAACTGACACTTAACCACTGAAGTGAAATGCCCTGGTATTTTATTTCACTCTTAGGCGAGACATCACAGCTTTTGTTTTGAATCAGACAAGCCAATGAATTCCTGTCTTTGCGTAAACAGAACATACCATCATGACATTTTAACTATAAATATATCTTATAACCAGCCTGAACCAACTCAACCCTGAAAACAGGACAAAATCACCCCAAGGTGTCCTTTACCTCACCCACAGTATAGATCAGGCAAAGCATAAGTAAACAAGGGGTGGTGGTTGAGTTGCTAACATTCCTTCCATCTTATGCCCTTCATCTGGACTAGCATGCCTGCCTCATAAATTTCACTTCTCCTCTGAACTGACTTTAGAGCAAGTACTTTGCAACCGAATCCTTTCATAGCTAAAGACTCTGAAGCAGCGGAGCAGAATAGAAAGTGCAATCAAAGGGATTTTTGCATGGGATCCTAAGCTAGCCAGCCTTTCCTTGGGCTGGGGTTCCGATTTTCTTTTACATCAGCCACATAAGATCCCAGATTTCAACAGCGGTGTTTCCCTGGCTGAAAGAGTCTCTGACCAGAGAAATTGTATCAGCTGAACGTTTGTCTGCCAGGCGGGTATTACTGGCAGAAGACGAGGTGCAGGATCGCGACAAACGAGAAAGTTCAGAGACCAGCAAGCGATTCACACCTACGTAGGTACTTATGCCCCCTCCACGCTTTCCATCCTTTTGGTGAGCAACGCGGGGCCTTTTTCTCTCTCCACTCACCCCCCCCACCCCAACCCGCCGCTTCCCTGCCACGCAATCTGCATTTCCCAAGCACGCCCTCATGTCACTGCCTTGCTCTCCC
>JANHJO010009183.1:286539-303042 GCA_032468235.1 Pseudoxyrhopus heterurus
GGGGGGGGGGGGGGAAAGTGCATCTTATACACCAAAAAATACGGTATTTACCTGGGTCTATTCAGTGTCTTAGCTTCCAGATCTCTCGTATTCTATTTCCTCTTCAGCCCATCAACACATACATTTTCTTCTTCTCCGCTCCACCAGCCCTGATTTATCCCATATTCTGTGTTCTTCTGTTTCAATTTAAAACTGTCTTTCTTAATTCCCATCACTGCTATTCAAACATGGTAGAAATACATGAGGTAATGAACGTACGTGTAATAAAAGGGGAGAACATTATATAAGCAAGGATTGTTCATTGGTAAAGTCACCTAAATACTCTTATTGTTTAGCTTAAGGATTGAAAATATTTTTTTAAAAAAACTCCTTTGTTTGCCTTTCTCAATTTTACTCATCCTTCAAAATGTTTTGATAGCTCCATCATTAAAGAATCATACATCATGTGTTTATTTTTGAACCATATAGTACTTGATCTAAATATATTTTGAAAAAGGTGGTGGATTTATTTTTTTTAAAGGAGAAATACGATGCTCATCTGGCATTTTGAAATTCCTGCTATGCGAAGAAGGGAGTAGGAGTTTCTCAAGTTGGCCACACCAAATATAAAAGATTTAAGCAGAAGACTGGGGACTTCTAACAGTTTTGCCCAGTGTTTACATACAAAGCTCATACTGGATAATAAATTATTTGAACTTTTATGATAAGCCACAGTTGTAAAGGAAGAAGGCGCTAAGGAAAGTTTATCTTGCTTAATTTTACTATGCATATACAACATGAAGATTAGACTGTCATAGTCTAACCTAGTATATTTGTAATAAGGTTAATCCAGGTAAACCTTTCTTAGTGTAAGGTATCAATTCTATTTTTCTATTCATTAGATTATTTCACTTAATCAGTTTTATTAGGGATACCTTTTTAAGGGATTGGTTTGAATAATGAATTCCATTACTAATGCTAGAAACAGACAGCCCAATATATGGCACCCTTACTTCTTCCAAGTGGGAAACGTGCATATGCTCTATAATCAGTGACAGGCCATCTTTTCGCAGCTCCTTTTCCAGGGTTTTTCAAGAGCTTGAGGAATTTTCATTTTTCACCAGCACTGCCTGCCTCAGGATTTCGCCCTCTTAAGGCTAATGCTTCGACAGTCCAAAACTCAGCCAAACTTCTGCAAGCAGGAGTATAAGTTGCAGCTGCTTGTACACATTTAGCATGAACTTGGAAAATCAGGAATATTTAAGTCAACTTTCCAAAGTTGTTTTGATAACATTTAAACCGTCCAGAGTCGTTTGACAGTGAGATGGATGGAATATAAATAAATATCCACTGCCGCGTGCACACTTTACAGCACTGCATAGCAAAATATCAAGTGCTGCTCTTAGCCATTAACAGAGTTGCTCACCCTTATATGCAGTTGTGCATATTTTTTAACATTTGATTTTCCCCCCATCTCCTGTCTTGAACAACTGTAATTGAAGTGGGAAAATGGGTGGGATTTTTGTTTGAAAATACTTTTTGTATACAAGCAGTCTTCATAACAATTTGTTTAGTGACTATTCAAAATTATAACAGAACTGAAAAAAGTGCCTTTCCCTGGTGGAAAGGCTTGAATGATAATAAACGAGTAATGAAGGCCTTTGCTGTCATAATTTTCTATAGTGTTGAAGAACATGTGACTAGGACTATGATTTAAACTAAAAGTGTAGATCTTCAAATTGTTTGCTCATATAGGTGAATAGTGGAAAGTAATGCTATTACCTGCTGTCATATTTTCAATTGTTCTAATTAAGCTGCCATCTTCCTTTTCAGGGTGGATTACAAGAAGTTGCTGAGCAGTTAGAGTTGGAAAGGATAGGTCCGCAGCATCAAGCAGGATCTGATTCTCTACTAACAGGCATGGCCTTCTTCAAAATGAGAGAGGTAAATAGATGTGTGTGTGTGTGCGCACGCACCTCCCAAAATACGACTTACCCCAAAAATAAGCCCCAGTGAAAGGGTTGGGTGTGGCCAGCACATGAGGCAGCCCTTCCTTTCCCCAGTCACCTCATGGCTGCTCAGCCCCTTAATTGGGGCCCACGGATCAGCTGAGCTGCCGAGGGCCGGAAGCTGCCTCTTGTTCCTTCTCTCCGGGCACAGTCTGTCCTTTTCGAGGGATCAAATGTCTCTTGAGAAAAGGACACACATCCCAGGATTGCAACGCTGAAGGCTTGGGATGGACCCTTTTTGGGATGTCCATCTGTGCTGAGCTTGAGAAAAGGATGACAGGCAGGAAAATCCCCCTCCCCATTTTTCTGCCGTTCGCCAAAAAGGCTCCACCCCAAGTCTTCAGCGTATCCCAGGATTGCAATGCTGAAGGCTCAGGATGGAGCCTTTTTGACGATCAGCAGGAAAATGGGGAGGGGTATTTTCCTGCCTGTCCTCCTTTTCTCAAGTTCAGCACAAACGCACATCCCCAAAAGGCTCCATCCTGAGCCTTCAGCGTTGCAACCTGGGGTACCCATGTACCGGTATGATACCCATGTACTGCTATGTACTCGGAGGGAGTGAGCTTCCCCATGCACTGGTTTACTTAAGAGTCGCACCCTCCATCCATCCACACGGAACAGCCTCGCAGCGGCCGCTCCAGCAACCCTAGCTACTGGGCTGCTTCTGCTGTGGAATTGCGGCTGCAGAAAGGCTGGGAGGCCGAGCGACACGCCCCACATGGCTCGCACCAGTTGAACAAACGGTCGCACCAGCCATCCACATTTTTTTAACCTATGTTCATTTTGTCCCGACCCACATGGCCTGGCGCAACAAAGAGCTGCCTTTTCTTTGCAAAAAAAAAGTCCCTCGTTGCAGGAGGTTTGGGATTCAGTGCTCTTGCCTGGGATATTTGCAATCTCCTCTTTCCAAATATCCCACTGAAACAAAAGTGACATGCCTGGGATATGCTGAAGGCTCGGGATGTAGCCTTTTTGGTGATCAGCAGGAAAAACCCCTCCCCATTTTCCTGCCAATCCAAAACTTCCTGAAACAAGGGACTTTTTTTGCAAAGAAAAGGCAGCTCTTCTTTGCTGCGCCAGGCCCCGTGGGTCGGGACAAAATAAAAAAAAATGTGGATGGCTGGTGCGACCATTTGTTTAGCCGACGCAGGGCATGTGGGGTGCATCCCTCGGCCTCCTGGCCTTTCTGCGGCCACAATTCCAGAGCAGAAGCGGCCCGGTGGCCAGGATTGCTGGAGCGGCTGCTGCGAGGCTGTTCCATGTAGATGGCTCACTCGCCCCACCTCATACTGGCACATGGGGGGAATTAAGACACACCCCAAAAATAAGCCCTATCCGGTTTTTCGGAGATCAAAATAAGACCCAGTCTTATTTTTGGGAAAACACGGTGCGCGCCCGCGTGTGTGTGTGTGTGTGTGTGATATGATAATATTGATGGCGCTGAAGGAGGGGACGGGTCCTCATAGTTACAGCTGTCACAGCAGTCATGTGATTGCAATTTGGGTACTTGGCAACTGCTTGCAATTATGACATCGCAGTGTCTCACACTACTGACTTCTGATAAGTGAAATCAGTGGAGAAACTGGCTGGAGGTTGCAAATGGTGATCCATCATGTGACTATGAAATGCTTTAGTTGTGTGAGATATGCCTTATGACAGCCACTAGATTAGAATGTGATGCATCTGCCTGCCTAAATCAGCAAGGCCAGGTAATAATTGCATTTTATAACCACATTGCTCAGCAGTACTGTTGTTGGTCCCAATTACTATTATTGAGGACTACCTGTATTTTGATTAAATTATTACATTAATAGTAATGGTAAATTAAATCATAATTTACTATTATAAATTATAATTTATCATTATAATTAATTAAATACAATTAAATAATAATTTAATTGTATTTAATTAATTATAATTAATAGTAAATTAAATTAGGCCATACTAGATCCATATTTACTTCCAAGGTTAACTTGAAGTGTTGCTTCTAAACTTCAAAGCCTTAATGGGCTTTGTACTACATTGCTTCATAGCAGACTATTTGAGGATTAAACCTGATGACAGAGAACTCTGAGCAATTTGGCAAATGAGCATGAGGAGTAGGGACTATTCTGAGATAGTTGAAGTTGAGAGATCACTGAAGAATCTTGCCACTAAGTGCTTTCATAGAAACCACTGACATTTTATTCTAGTAGGCTTTTCATTCATAAAGCTTATTTTGCTTTTGACAGTTCTGATTTGTAAGATCTTTTACATTTTTCTGTTCAGCTAAACGACATTCCATCTTTGATTGATCTTGAAAAGCTAAGCAAGAGATAACTTCATTAATAGGAGAGACACCAAAACACAGCATCTAAGCATGACAGAGAAGTTTTAAGTTTAAAAAGAACCTTGAAATAAAATGACAAGCAGTTTGTATTGTTGCAAGAAAACCATACAGATGTGTCTTTGCCTCTTTTACTTTTGTTTCATATCCATTATGTTACTATTGTTAAGATCTGATTTATGTGGCAAGGTGATGATTGTGGCTTATTCTTTTCTCAATACACTTCAAGAAATATAAACTGTGGGAGATATATTTTATTTAAATTCTATATTTGATCTGACAATGAGATTTTTTTGATTGTTGAGCAGTGCCTCCAAAAATAGGAGAATAATAATTTGTCCTTTAAATTTTCTTCAGATGTTCTTTGAAGATCACATTGATGATGCCAAGTACTGTGGTCATTTGTATGGTCTTGGTTCTGGTTCATCTTATGTACAGAATGGAACAGGAAATGCATATGAAGAAGAAGCCAACAAACAATCATGACATGAAATGAGAAGGCACTTTTTCTAAGCTCGATATGGTTGTACATAGGTTTTATCTCTGGTTGAATTCCTTGGACAATAAGGCATTCTTTTCCTCTTTATCAGCACACTTTTCTCTTGCATTTGTATGTACTAAACCTGACTGTTCCTGTTCCAGTCCTTTGACCTTGATATATAGGCATTTCTGGATTAAATGTTGCCATGTATCTTGCCCATCTGTACAGAAGCACGTGTAGGAGCAGTGTGGTAGATAGAAGAGGAAAGCTAAAATGATAATGACATTTCTAGTAAACTTTAATTGGCTTTTGTATTGGTTTATTATCCCGGCCCTTTCCCCTCAAACCTGGGCAAGCGTTGATTGTAATCAATTTCCCCATTGGAGTTAATCCTTTCCGATGTACAGGGGTTTTAGTTATTCATACTTGTGGACCATCACATTTGCACTTTAGAAGAGTGACTCTGAGTCAGATCCTCTGTTTTATCTGAAGTTCTGAATATTCTTCCCTGACATAGAAAATGGGTTCATCTGCCAGTATTGCTTCTTCCAGGACTCAAATACATTGAACAAAGCCACATTCATTGCCTAATCTCAGTTCAAACTTACAGGTATCTTAGCAGCTACTATAAAACTGGTGTTTTGTCTTCCAAATATTCCCGCCAGCTCTCTGATGGAAGCAACTAGGTGGAATCCTGAGGAATCTCTTGAGGATACTTTCTTGAATTGAGAGTCTCTTTCATGGGGCCTAAATTTGCTGGGCAGTTTTTATGAGGTGTGATTAGGAGAACTTTCTTGTGTATTCTCCTCCATTTAAAGCAAGCTTTATAGCAGCCTTCTCCTCTTTGTTGCAACCTTCAGGTTTATTGGACTATAACTTCTAAAATGGATGGAATATATTGAAGTTGATAGCCAAATATTTAAAGGGCACTGACTTGGGGTGGAATGGGGTGCTGCTTTGCAGCCTTATGGAAGGTATGTGTGTCCTTTTGTGTGTTTGTGTCTGAAAGGAATAATAGAAAGATGGAATACTGCAGTTAAAATAATATTTGAAAATTGTAGATCCATTTCCTTATTCCCATTTCAACGAGTAATGGCCTAAATACTTTTCTATTTTAAAATATTAATTTATTGTCTACATAAATGGATGAACACAATATAAGTAAGAGATCCAAAGATAAATAGGAAGATATGTCCTTTTTGGGAGCTGCAACACAAGACATTTGTTGTAAAACAACAAATTTATTTCTACCTAATAAAGTTACCTAAGGCTTGTAAGACTAGTTTATTTTTTGACTCTATCTTAGCAGTATATTTTATAGGTGTTTTACTAAAGAACCACAAAGTACTTTCCTGACCATGCAGAGCAGGCTCATAAAAAGCAATTGTGAAGGAAAAATTTTATTAGTATGGAATAGCTAAATCTTATCCTGAAATGATGCGGTGCTGATGGCAGCATTTGGCATGTCATCTACACTGAAAATCAATGGGAGTAAATCTTAATGTACAAATTGATATATCTACCATGTACTTTAATATGTTTTCCTTTATATATCCTCATAAAGTTACAATAATGTAACTGGGCGGTCCTTTTTCTTTTAAGGAAAAACTACAAAGACATTTGCATAAGAAGGTATTCATTTTTAAAGCTTTTGTAAATAAAGGCTTCAATAATGTTTTCTTACATATTTAAGAGACTTGTGGTTTTGATTTGAAACCCCACTGGCATGTTTGTGTACCTATCTAGCCTCTTTACATCTTTGTCATCTTAATTCAGAGTGGTCTGTTAGTCATATATTGGCTACTCCAGATATCATCGCTACAGTCACTTTAGAGTGCTCAAAATGTGGTTGAACATAGCAAGAGCAAATCTTTGATTTCCATGCTTGTTAAGAACTGGCTATAAAATATTTGCTGCTCATCAGTGAAGTGGGAAGGACCTGAAAGTCAAATGTTGTGCTCAGGTGTAATTTCTCATTCAATAGCAATAACCTGCCTTACTAAGAAGCTTACTTGAATTTATGCAGTCCAGCAACTAAGTGAGAAGGTTAACATGCCATCAGATATTTTTGAAGACTAAATATTGTTTTTCATGTAACTTGTTGGCAGCTACAGACCCTGAATATTTGCTGCTTGTGATTTGCCAAGTGACAAAAAAACTCGACTATGCTGTAAACATAGCAGTTTTGTAGTTAGTGTTCCTGCTGATGGGAGATTTGTATATTTAAGTTCAAGTAATAACTGGACTATTTTATACCAGGTTGACAATAGATTGTGCCTTGAAGAAGTACTAATCATAAATGCCTCTTGTCCATCACACTGTTGAAAAAAACTCACTGAATTCCACACAAATCAATATCTGAACTATAGTATATTGGACTTATTTCATCATGAGGTAAATAGTAGTGGATTTTCTTCACTGAGCATACCTTTTATGATGTTGGCAATGGAATTATTTACTGATGTTTTGTACGAAAGCAAGGAGAAAATGAAATAAATTCGTAATTCATACAATGGAACTTCGCTGCAAATATTTCACAAGGCTGTTGAATAAAATGAGAAGTAAGCTGCCTCAAAGAGCATCCTTCAGTTTCATCCCTTTCAGGAACCGTAATGAGTTAAAAATTGCTTCTTATTGCTCTTAAAGAACTTTCACTTATAGAGGGCTGTGGCTTTTGTTTATGCATTGTGAGACTGACATACCTCCATTCCTTATGGGCCACAATGGGACCCTTTCAGATTAAGGGGGGTATTTTAAAAAAGGGTTCATCACAAGGACAGATCAGAAAATGAGCATGTTGGCTGATTGAGGTTGACTCCTACTCTGTCAGTCTTATTGTTCCTTCATAATCTGAAACAGTATAATAGACATAATGTGGTTTACTATTTAGCATGAATTTACAAGTTTGCAACTTGTAAATTGGTTCTTGCCAAGCTGCCACTCTTCTCAAAATGCTGGTCCAATTTGGGCCATGGAAGCTCTGTAATGTGATATGTCATGGCTTCAACTTTTACTTCCCATTATGTTACATTGAGACTTACTTTGGGATGAGCCATAGCCTTTGTGTTCTGGAATATATATTAAGCTTCCTCACTCCTCTACTTGAATGGTTTTTGCTCTGGGATTGAAGTGGGGTAGATTCTGCAGTGGGTCTTTCAGTTATTGCTCCCTTTAAGTTACATGTGCTGAGAAAATTTGCAGTTGTTTCACTGACTATAGCCTCTAAGCCAGCAGAAAAGCTGACTTATATAAATCAACAAAACCAATGCTTTGTTGCTCATGCACTTTTCGAATTTGGCATTTAAACCATGACTGGTTTGGTTGAAAGAGTTTAATTTTTTCCCAGAAATTAACATAATACAAAAATACACAGTATGTTTTTGCTGAATACAAAAGAAAGCAAAACAGAACTTCGTAAGACCTGCACTTTTATGTAGTCTGGCATTTATGTACAATTTGGCATTAGGCCAATACTTGAGAATATTTTCAGCATGGGAATGTTTAAATTAAAAAGTTATTTGGATTTGAAAACTTGCCATTATTAAACAAACATAAATAAACATAAACATTATTAAACAAAATAGGAAATCATACACAAACATAAAAGCCATGAAGGGCATAAATAACAACAGTTAAATCTATGTTTTTGAACACTTGATTCCTTATACTGTAGATGAAATTGGTCTAATCAGAGTACCCTGAGGATTTGAAAAGGCTAAGATTTGCAGTGTTTACAGTAATTGTCTCCACATACGTAACTGTTACGTAATTGAACTTTATTTGATAGCCATGTAAAATAACACTATAATATAGTAATTAGGTCACTAAACTTAGCTTGGTGTGCAGTAAATGGACGTTTTCTTGTTTTCATCAACTTCCTGCATTTGATTTGATGTTTAGGATGCACAAAACTGGGCTTGTTTAGGTGTCCAAAAGAATTAAGATGACACAATCAAGTTTCTCATACTCTTCCATTTCAAGGCTAATCTGATGTTTATGACACATCCCTTTTATTTCATCAATGTTATCTTCATACAGCACTGTATTAGGCATAGTACTAATAAAAAGTGTTTAATCCTCTTAGATTTTGGAGATACGTTTTCACTCTTTATCCCTTTCTGCACTGTTTGAATGTCTTTTTTGTGCACATTTTTTGAGAGCCAGGATAATTACTGTTTCTGGATTATTAACAACAAAATGATGGGTCTTGAAGGTCATAACAAGCATGAGAATTGGGGTGTACCATCATTCCACCATGGAAAATTCCATCTCCAGAGAGTTCCAGAAATTATTTGATTTTAGAAGTGTTCAATCTTGAATGAAACAGGCTAGTTCCATTTAAAGAAGTTGGGTTTTGTTTTGCAAACTTTAGGTGGAATTCTACTTGCATTACTCTATAAGTAATGTATGAATTTTTAAAAACTATGACTTCAAAACCTTTTATGTAAAACTGGAATATTCCATGTTATGTAAAACTGGAATTTTCCATGTTCATTCCATGTAATTGAATGGACAGTACACTTAACTGTGTTCTGTTCTTTTGTTTTTTAAATGGTACAGCACATCTGAAAATTATGCAGAAAGACAAACTGAAGAATGCTGCTGTTATATGATTACTAAATCCTGATACCTATAGGAATACATATTTTCCCCAAAAATAAAATTTACTCAAGCATTCTGAGCTATTCTGGATAAAGTCTCCACCATTTACAGGTGAAATAGTATCATGGATATCAAGTCTGCAAAAATTTAAGTAGAAAAGTAATTGTTGGGCTAGTGGATAGATCTATAATGCCCATAATTTACTTTCAAAGACATTCCTGTTTCAGTTAATTGAAAATCTATTTGGGAATGATAATTCAATTTTTCCTAAAAATAAGGGAAAAATTAATATTTTAAGAAATTATTCAATATATATTGCTATGTTCATGTACATGTTCCAATGGATATACTACTAGATGAACTGAATTGCCTATCAGATGTATACAATGTATATTTATATATGATTTGCAACTTTCCAAATTCTAGTTTAACACAGCTTTTATTGTTCAAACTGTTTATATGAGAAAGCTACTAGGTGGTATCTATAACTGATCTTGTATAGACTGGTATGATTTGTTATAGGAATACGTAAGCAGTTTGCATTTTTAGAGATGACAATTTTTTTTCAACTGTAGCGTTGGCTACTAACCCATTTCATAAAGGTAGGTTAGTTTTGATTGTGTGCAGTTAACTAAAGTCTACATTTATGAATTTTAATCCATTTGAACAGTGCATAGGGAGTCCTATTAGAAATCAGCCAAAATTATGATTAAAACATTATTTTCAGTTGATACTACTGTCATATAGCTGCAGTTTTGCTGTGGAAATTTCATACTTGGTATGGTTTCACCAAAACATACTGTTGATAATTAACAGTATTCAGAATTTGAGTATTGATATGAAAGGTGCAGGAAGAATGAAAGAAAATGCAGTTGGAACATAATTATTTATTCAGGTAGTCCCTTCACTTAGGAACGTAATGTAGCCTGCCCACCATGGTTGTAAGTTGTGATAGTTGTAAAATGGATCTATCATTTATCAACCCAATTTTACAACCCTTTTGGTGGCAGTCATTAAGTGAACACAGTGCTCGTGGAGCAAACACCACATTAAGCGAGCCAATAGTTCATTGTGGGTGTGTTTTTCAGCAAAACTGTTGTAAAGCCTCATGTGACCATGGGATGCTGCACATGGCCATACATGGTTGCTGAGTGCCGAAAGCAGTCATGTTACTGTAGACACAGGGGGCAACCATTGGAACTTTGAATCTGGATCATCCACCGACTGTAACTTTGAATAGCTGCTAAACGGTTGTAAGTCAAGAAGTTCCTATACCAATTTTGTAGCAGCTCGAATTCATGATCAAATATTCTGGATTCCAGTTTGTAGGACGGAATAGTAGCTACATTTTCCAAGTGCAGAAGGAATGTTTAAAATCTGATGAAATAATACTGAAACATTCAAATCAATTTGTTCAGATTTTGCTATAATTAAATATTTTGCTTCCTACATTTAGAAAAAAATATAAAAAACAGAATAAATCTACCAATGTGTATAGGTTTGTGCTACAGGCATTTAAAAAGTTCCTTGCTCAATACAGCAATACACTTATAACACACACACAAAAAAACCCACTTAGGGAGGGCTATAAAGCCCTGATAAGCCATATATATATATATATAAAAATCTTATGTGCTATTGCTATAGTTGTAAGCCGCCCAGAGTCCCTCGGGAGTTGGGCGGTCTAAAAATCCAATAACTAAATAATAAATACTTAAGATTCTTTTTGCTGCATTCAGCTCCTATAGAAGCATTTCTTTTCTCTCTTACATGGAAGCAATGCCTGCATCATTTAAAATATTTTTCCCTTTCAGAACCTATGTTCATCCCAAATCACAATATACCCACTTACCCATTACCAAGTTTGTTTGTGCACATGTAATACAGGAATCTGATAAAACTATAGTAGGAATCCTAAAACAAGTGAAACACAATATTAGAAAATGACAACACTCTTCCCTGGTACACATACAAACACACAAAGATTGCCCAGCCTAGCAATAAACCAATCAAGCAAAAATCATATAATTGATTATAATGAATTGTCTTTAATCAGGCAAGAACCCTAGTTTTCAGTTTATCAAAGTTGTGGTTTCCCAAATGCAAGTGTATAGCAGATAATGCAAAGAATCCTTTTTCCCAAACAGTTACAGTACAAGAGCGGAATTAGAACAAGACTGGTTAGAATACCACGTTGCAGAAATGCCTCTTTTTTTCCTTTACTGTCACTGCTATCCCACTACTCACCCCAATCCCAAACCTTTTATTGGAAAACTTGTAAAAGTCAACAGAATTTACTTCCAGAGCAAAATAGTGATGGTTGTAATGTGAAAAAATGATTTGAATGAATACATTCCAGGCCCAATATATCAAAAGGAAGTACATTATTTTAAAGTCCCATATCTACCATAAACTCCTCTCTAGTTTACATGGCTCTTATTACCTGAATATGTTCAAGTCTCCCTTCCCTGAAATTTTTTGGCATTGGACAACTGACAGTCTCTGTTTTCATGAAGATATGCTGAGAGAGACATGTCTGTTCCATTATTTGAATTTTACTGAAAAATACTGTAAGGTGTTATATCTAACAAGTGTTGTATGAGAACTGAATCACAACTTTTCCCCTTCAATTTAAACATATTTTAAAGACAACCCAACAGAGCAAAACATTTCACAATATACAGTATATGATGATTAAGCAGTATAAGGAGTATTCTCATTTTATTCCTCTGATTTTCTCATCACTTCCATATCTAAATATAAATCATTAGAACACTGCTATGAAAATGAATTGTCAATGCTAATATATGTTGTGTAAAACTATAAACTAGAAGTACACAACCTTTTCAAATATCCCAAATTTTATGGGTCATATTCTGGCACTTTTGGTGATTAGATCCTACTGAGATTTTTCAAATAGATTAAAATATCAGGGAAAAATCCGAATCTACACTATTACAGTTGTCCTGGAGTCCTCTGGGAATGGGGCAGCATAGAAATTTATTTTATTCCAACAAATAAATAAATAAATAAATATTACAGTTGTAATATCATCATCACAATATCATCATGCTATCTCATTCTCGACAAGACCATTCTGAAATACTTAAAATATATACAGCTACAGAAAATGTGTTGCTTTTAAAAAAATATTTGAGACCACTGCAGCTGGGGAATGTCATTCAGTCAGATCTATGTATAGTGCCTATTTAGAAGTCTAAAGTGACTGCCAAAGTGATTCTGAAATTTTTTTGTTTCTTAAACACTTTTCAGTAAGATGTACAATTTTATCACATTCTTACCTAACCAAACTGTTTATGGACCATTTTGAAATTGATTTTAACCTATTTTATGTAAACAGCATACTGTATTATGTACAGCTTAAATGTATTAATTTCATCTTCCACTGTACATGCAAAGGCACTGATAAAACCAGTTCTACGAAACGGTTAAGTTCCTTGGCTTCCGAAATTTTGTAAGTCTTAAATTCGGTTCTTAAATCAGATCATATAAAAGTTCATAAAAGCCCCAGATAATTAATTTCATTTAAAGTGTGTCTCTGCTAGATCCAGCTATCTTATTAAGAATATAATCTAAACCACAGTAAAAGTATGATAATGAATGTTACATGATATTATACATCTCTTCATATGTAAATCACCAGGGTAATAGCAAGGAATGCAGCAATACAAGAATGCTCAGTTACAACAAAGCCTGTTATTGATACAAACTTAGGTCAAAGTTTTAAGTTGACCATTCTCAAATCATTTCAAGTAAGGTTGAGTAACTGAATTCGCCATCACAAAGTTTCAAAAAGCCTTGCTCTGAGCATGGTTCTAACTACGCTCCTTATTTTTACATATATAAATAAATGTGAAGTTCATTTTGGTCTCTCTCTTATGAAATAAGAGAAATTATAATCTAGCCCTTATATAAAGGGATGCATGAGCATGATTGTCCAACCTGAGGCTAGTTTATAATTAAAACAGTTTTGCTAATTCAACTGAAGGCAGCAATCAAAATATCTTCTGCTCATTATACCCAATCAACAAGCAAGCTATTCAATGAACTGACAAATCTTTATTCTAAGGAATAAAGGTAGTTTGCAGGTGGAAATCACAAGCAAGATTTCCATTTCAGATTCAGATTCAAGAACTGCTTCCAAGAGCGTGTTTAGATTATATATAAAGTTTATGCTCACTTGAACTATAAATGTCGATGCAAAAAACACACCTATAATCTCTAAAGGATTAACTGTTGTCCTGTATAAAGATTTCCCACATTCCCATGTCATTTTCAAGACTTCTGTTTTGCACTGTAACCATATTCTATGTTAGCCAAACCATTATTTTTATGATATTCAACAGGTGTCAATTTTTATGATATTTCAAGTGATGATGCAGAGACAGCTAATTAGGCCTTGAAATTTTTCTGAGCACATCCATGTAGCAGTGGACTGAGTAGCTGGTTGATGAATGCTGATGTAGTGGATGAATTCTTCATCCTTTCATCAACTGTGCTGTTCTACAAAAAAGTATTATTTGAAAAACAATTTGGTTAATGGCTTTCATTCTATACAAAGCAAAGCAATGTTTCTCAACCTTGGCAACCTGAAGATATGTGGGTTTAACTCCCTGAATTCCCCAGCCAGCATGTATCTGTAAGTTGCCAAAGTTGAGAAACACTGAAGAATTTTATTAAATATGAAAGAAAAGGTTTTAAAAAATAACTTACTTTAAAACCCAATGTTGTTTTCTTTATTTACAAGACTAGGTTTCATTTTCCATAGATAATGCAGGATTGCTCATACCTTTAAAAAAAAAAGATTCTCTTAAGCAATGATTTTTAACTTTGTTTTAAATAAATTACACCTTGAAGCTTACTGACAACTAGAGCAGAAGTATTGTCTGGATAAACCAAAGTGCACTCATAACCGCCCGTGTGTTGTAATAGTTCAACTGCACAGTGATATAAAAATTTACAACTAAGGAAAGAACATCATTGTGCACAATGCCGATCTATGCAGACATTCCTGGCTGTGATTGCCATTTGGGCAAGTGCAACTAAAGTTGAAAAGTCCTCAGAAATGGGATAGCCAAAATCCCTGTCACTCTGTCTCACTGGGTTTGAACTTGACTCTTGTTTCTCCCGACCTTGACCCTAACAGCATCCATATATTAAGACAGAAGCTTTATATCACTTGGCCAGTCAGGCTCAATATATATATTATTGAGCATCATCTGCGTGATTATGGCACCTGACCCCATGCTGGTAGATAACCTTGCCCAGCAACCTTGTGTTAAGTCTTAAACAGTGTTAAACTCTAAGAAATCCTATAAAGAAGGCTCTATTCTTCTCCCTCCAAACACCAACTGAAATTTGCCAGAGAAAAGAGTGGGATCACTATAAATCAGTGTCTCCACCTTACAAACCCTGGAATCAGCCCAGAAGGAAAACAATCAATGGAACGGAAGGCTGCTTGAGAGGTCAGAAGAACCAGGAAAGTTACATCATTCCTGTCCTGCCAGCTGTCACTCAGAAGTGCTATCAATGCTCTTTCAAATGCTACAGTATATCTCAGCCTGAAACCTGACTGAAAAAGATGCAGAGCATTGGCTTTCTCGAGGGTTCTCTGAAGCTGTAGCCAACTGCCCTATTAAAAAGCTTCCCTAAAAAAGGGAAGGTATGTGTAAACTGAACAAAAATTGTCCATTTTTTTAATGCTGCCTTGATTATTTTTATAAATAACTCATTAGTGAATGTACCTAAATCTCCTCTTATTTTCCATACAACAACCCTGTGAGGAGGATTGGGTTGAGAGAGTCACTGGCCCAAAGGCACCCAGCAGGTTTCCATGTGTAAGGCGTGGCTAGTAGAACAGTAATTCTAGTATTTGGGGTGTGATGCTAGTTTGCCTCCTCGTGGTGCATCCTGGATAGCACGGAAGTGTGAACCAAACGACTAGCAACAATTGGCAGTTAAGGACAGTTGGCAGTCAGACATCTTTGTAGAACTCCTGGCTCTCTAAATACATGGCAACGGATAAACAAAATGGCTCCCCGTCCTGAGCCACATTGCATCACCAGCTCTACGAAGGCAGGAAGCCTTAGTGAAGGAGTACAACAAAATTACAACTCACTCAACAGCTGTCTGACAACTTTGACATCAACACACAGTGGAAAGCCAAATGGGCTGCTGAACGCCCAGATACAGGCAGTTACGTAGATGACCCTACACAAAAGGTGCGCCAGGTTTTGACCTTCCTCGCCAGCATTGGTCAACTCTGAACAGGATCCGTACCCAACATGGTGACTACCAGGACCCATTGTTTAAGTAGGGTCTTGTCTCTCCCCCTCAGTGTGACCGTGGTGCTCCTCGACAAAATATCCATCACATTCTGTCCGAATGTATTTGCCAAACACTAAATAAATAAATTTCCAAAAAGCAATCAAAAACTGTCAAGAATGTTCTATGTCACATTCAGGATCTCTCATCATCATTTTATTATTCACTAACCGTTTCAATCCCTCATCATAAACAAATCAGTAAAGTTTTTGATTTATACAGGTAGTCCTCGACTTACAGCAGTTCATTTAGTGACCATTCAAAGTTACAACAGCATTGAAAAAAGTGACATGGCCATTTTTCGCACTTATGACCGTTGTAGCATCCCCATGGTCATGTGACCTACATTCAGATGCTTAACTAACTCACATTTATGGCGTCATGTGATTACCTTTTGTGACCTACTGACATGCAAAGTCAATGAGGAAACCAGATTCACGTAACAACCATATTACTAATATAACAGCTGCAGTGATTCACTTAACAAATGTGGCAAAAAAGTTGTAAAATAGGGCAAAACTCGCAACAAATTTCTCACTTAATAACATAAATTTTGGGCTCAATTGTGGTAGTAAGTTGAGGACTAGCTGTATTCCTTCCTTTTCCATTTGTACACATGAACAGATTAAAACATAAACCCTGAATTCATAACAAACACATACCGTATATACTCGAGTATAAGCAGACCCGAGTATAAGCCGAGGTCCTAATTTTATCCAGGAAACCTGGGTAAAATTATTGACCCGAGTATAAGCCGATCA
>JANHJO010009183.1:308628-320285 GCA_032468235.1 Pseudoxyrhopus heterurus
GGTAATATGCTGATTCTGTAAACCGCTTAGAGAGAGCTGTAAAAAGCACTGATAAGCGGTATATAAATCTAATACTACTACTATTATTATTATTATTATTATCATCATCATCTACTAAACACTTATTTATAACAAGAATGTTAGATGTTCTTTGTCCTTTCCTCTAGCCAAACACTATAATTCCCTAGCTTGGACTTTTTCTGACATTTTAAGCAAATCACTAGGCAGAAACCAATTACCTTTTTATTTAATGTATTTCATAATGAAATTTTTAGATTTCATATGGATACTCTCAACTTATGTCTGCTAAATAATCAGGAGGACATCATTATTGACAAATATTTACCTCCAGACATTGTTCTTGTACTGATAGGGAGGTCCTTGGCTGCCCTCTTCAGCACTTCTTGATGGGTTTCATTTCTAGGTTCTCTATCCATCAATTCCTTATCTGAATAGCTCAGATGGAACTAGGAAATAATCGAGTTCTTGAATCATTATTTATTAACCATTTAGTATAATCATCTTCAGACATTTACCTAAATATTGGAAGGTTTGAAACTAAACAGACAATTCTTAGCAAGCTGATGTGGCTGCTACTTTCTCATTCAGAAAGGCTATCTATACAAGTACAGTCCTCGACTTATGAGAGTAATGGAGATTGCCCATTTCTGTTGGAAGTTGTGGACTCTGTTAAATGAAGCACATGATTAATAATTTCCCTGTCCCTGCTTTCTACAATGCATTCATTAAACGAATGCACAGGTTGTTACTAGGTAGAGAATGGGGTGACACAGGGGTGTGAGAAACCGAGGGAGGCATAATGCAGACACAGGCACATCAAGGAGATATCCCACCCTCTGAGGTATCCCATGCTTTGCCTCCTCCCCCTTGGGTTCCCTAGAGCCTTATTGGCCACCTCCATATCCCACCCCGTCACAATTGCACACTTACCTTTTGAAGATATCCAGAGCTCAGGAAGTTGGAGTAGAGAAGGGTTCTCCCTTGCTCATTTCTTCTTAGCTTCTCAGCATAAGACTAGCGTAAAGCTAGCACTGGTGGCGCTAAGAAAAAATCATAGCGGTTTACTCGCTGGAGAAGAAAGGATTGCAACGGAAGCAAAAGTGACAGAATTTCTTCTTCTTGATTATGCCAGGTGGTGGAGCAAGGAAGCAGCCTTCTCTATCCTGACTTCCTGAGCACTGGATAAGTGAGTGAATGGTAACTGGGAAGTGGGGTGGGGAGGAGTGTATGGAATCTGGTATGTTGATAAAGCAGGCCCAGTGCCTCTGAGGACCTGGACGGGCAGGATGGGATGGTAATAGGTGGGTGGGTGTGCTGCAGAGTCTCTGCGGTTGGTCATAAAGGCAAATGATCATGGGGGCACTGCAGGGTTTGTAACTTTGAAATGGGTTCATATTTAACTTTTGGGGTATGTGTGGTAACTTCAAACATTTGTTAAATGGCCTGTTGTACCTCAAGGATTACCTGTAATCACATTTGCTTGAACATGAAATTATAACTTTATACATAATTAAGGATCTGATTTATTAAAGCCTGGACTGTGTTGAGAGTTTTTTAAGGGAATCCTAACAAATTACCCCTCCCATATTGCTAAGTGAAATTGGTAGGAAGATGGTACATTCGTATTTTATTTATTTATTTATTAGTTGTATTTGTATGCCGCCCAACTCCCAAAGGGACTCTGGGCGGCTCACATATTCTTAAAAAAATGAGAAGACTATTTAAAGTTTTCATTTTTCATTTTTTAAAATTGTGCAATATTGAAAATCAGTATATCAATCTCTCTTCCCTATAAAAGTGATAGAATATTTCAGATATTAAAACTAAATCTGCCCTTAACCTCTTTAAGAAGTAATTTGAAAGGCAATCTAAAAATGAGGTTAAAAGACAATCTTGTTCAGTGTGCAGAAGAGAAATCCTTGAATAAACCACAATATTATCAGCAATGTTTTATATCATTCAATGAAAGAAGTGGCCCTTTGCAAGTAATTATAAAATGATTGCTATACATAGATTTAAACCAACATTTTAAAATAATGCATTATTTTATATTTGTTAAGTAATCAAAAAATAATAGGTCTGCTTATAGAAACAAAAATAATTTTCCTTGTTTCCTTTATTAAGATCAAGTAATAGCAGTGGTGGGCTGCTGCGTGGTCGCATGGGTTTGGCCGAACCCTTAGCTGTGATCGCTGGGCCCGCCAACCTGCCCTTGTGCTAAGCTTTCCATATATAACTAACTTTCTGGCTTGTTTCTCCTGCCCACGCTGCCCAGGTGAGTTCCGAGCCGTCCCTGCTGTATTCACTGGAGCTGCCTGAGTTGATTAACTGCATGTTTGAAACTCCGTTTCAGTCCCAAAGGGGTATGTGCGAGCGATGTGAGCGTGCACATGCATGCTCACAACCAGCGAACCCATTGTGAACGTAAGTGCAGCTCACCTCTGAGCAATAGTATTATATTTTTCCATTTATACATGTATAAATTGTAATGTAATATATTATTTTCAATTTTATTTAACAATACACTATTTGAAATATGTCAAAATTATTCCCACCATAGTTAGTTGAGCTGATGACAAGACTAAGAAAATTCAGTATTAAGAACTGATATACTTGTTGGGGGGTATTTTCCCTTTTATATGTGATATCCTTATTTCTATAATAGCAAATAAGGAAAAAAAGAACATGAAATAACACACAATATAAACTAATGTTTTTCACATAAATGGTAAAAGCTTTGACACTATCAATAAAGTACACACATTGGTAGTCTATGTCTTCAGATGAACCAATGGAAAGCTAGAGAGAATATATTTATGTAGGATGTTATTTACTGTATACACACAGAAACTTTGTGCACCAGAAAGAAAATAGTAAACAAGTATTTTTCTTGCACAAAATTATAACTTACTTCTTTGGAAGGATTCATTGGTAATGTAAAGATTGTTTTCCAGTAAGACCACAAAAACATCATGAAAAATAGATGATATGCAATCAGGCACACCACTAAAACAAGATCATAAAATTAAGGCATTAAGCAAATGACAGGAATTGTCAGAGATATACAGACAACCAAAAAAAGAAAAAAGAAAAGAGCCAAATATTCCCCTTATCACAACACCAACAGAACTATAAAATAATGGGTGTTAAAGAAGCTACAAAGCACTACCAGAATGTGTTCAGATAGAAGAAGAAAATTCTGTATGTTCTATCATTTAACCTTTTCATTATCTATATCTGTATTCCTTTGAATGGATCTAATGGGGGCAAGAAAATCTTCTTATTGTGTCTATAGCAAGATGGTTATGCAGTTGGTTTTATACAATAACTAGCTGATTACCCCTTGCTTGGTTTTTTTTTGTTTTTTCCTCCTCCTCCTCCTCTTCTTCCCCATTCTCCACCTCTTCATCATCTTCTTCCCCCTCCTCCTCCTCATGTTCTTTTCCCTCTTCCTCCCTCCTCCTCCTCCTCTTCATTGCGTTCTCCACCTCTTTTTCCTCTTCTTCCCTCTTCCTCCTTCTCCTTTTTATCATTTCCCACCCTTCTCCCTCTGCTCCCCTTGTTGATGCTCATCTTCTTCCGTCCTCCTGTTTCTCCTGCTCGTCGTTTTCTTTCCCCTCATCTTCCTCCTCCTGTGAAACAGCTGATTGGAGCTAATTCTGGTGTCTGTCATACAGTGGCGGCCCCCTGCATATGAGCATTGTGTATGGAGCAGTGGGAAGAGCTGCTCTAAGTAGCTGTGAGTTGGGAGTTTATTTTGCGGCTGGTGCAGCCCTTCCCAGCACTTTCTGTGTTCCCACAGCTCCCTCAGTTTAAAGGAGCAGCTGTCATTTTAAATAAGCAACTGTGAGCTGGGCGTTTGTTTGGCGGCAGGCGCAGCCCTTCACTGCGCTTTCTCTTCTCCCACAGCCTCCTCGGTTTAAAGAAGTTCTGTGACCAAACGGGCAGGTGACAGCCACTTATTGTAACTGAGGGGGTCATGGGACCCCAGAAAGCACTGGGAATGGATGCTGTAAACGGGCGTGAGCCAGGTGTTTCTTTTGCGGCTGGTGCAGCCCTTCCCAGCGCTTTCTGCGCTCCTGCAGCTAGGCATTTGTTTTGCAGCTTTAGCTCATTTAGCTCCGCTGGTCCCCCGTTGCAGCCGGCTCTCCCGGGCCTTGCGAAGTAGGCCAGCCGCCTCCTCCTCTGCCTTGCGATTAGCACCCATCAGCTGTTCCAGCCATGGAGGAGGCAGCTTGGCCCCTTTGCCAGGTCTGGGGGAGGCAGTGGCTGTGGATCAGGCCCCGATCTGTTTCCAATGCTGATTCTGCACCCTCCCACATGGCGGCTCAGACCCAAGCGGCCTTGTGTGGTCCCACCAGCGCAGCCTCCTCCAATCCCAGTGGGTTCCACATGGTGCCACCACTGCAGCTGAGACCTGCTGTGCCTGGCCACCCACAGCCACTGCAAGAAACGTGGCTGTGCAGCGGGACAAGTGGGCTGCGTAATGCCGCTTCACCTCAGCCCTGCCCTGTCTCGCCACCTGCAGCCGCTCCAGGTCAGACCTGTTATTTGACAAAGGTTTGCCGCCCACTCCCACGTTCAAGTCCTTACTTGAATCCTCGGGCCGTGGGACAGTGGAAACGGCTGCTGTGTGTGTGTGTGTGGCCGTTGGGCCGGTCGGTGCTGTGTGTGCATGTGTGTGTGGCCGTTGGGCCGATCGCACTGGTTAGTTGAATGCAGAAGCTGTCCAGTCAGCTGGAAGCTGTCCGCCACTGTTTGAAGACCGAAGCTGTCCAGTCACTGCTGAGGTGAAGCTGGAAGCCGTCTGCCACTCTTTTTAAACACGGGCATGTGCAGTAGAGCTTTGATCCTATCACTGGGCCCAACCGTTGCTTATAAGCATGCGTAGTAGAGCTTTGGTGCTATTTTGCTGCTGGGTGTCCCCTTTGCCACACTACAGTTTCCAAACCCCTGTAGTGCTGATCTTACTACGCTTTTTTATCTATGTTCCAACTTTGGGAAATATTAAAGGAGGGGTGTAGATTTCTATAAAGCACATACAAACACACATCCCCACCGGACTTCTCTTTTATAGATATAGTTTACAGTAGCTGCTACATAGAACAAGAATTCCTTCGGCCTAACATTATGAAGGTCTAACTTATGATTCTACCTGTTAAATCAGATGTGAAATCAATTACTGTATGGAACACAACTTAAGCTATTCCTTTCCCATCAAAATGTGTTTCTTCCTCCGTAAGAGGAATTCAGACCTTGTTATATGAGCATCTCATCATATCCAAAGAATTTTTAAATGTTTTTTTCTCCTGTTCTGCAGTTCCAGATATTTTCTTCCAAATTTCTGAGATAAGAAAAGTAGTAGAAATGGGTTTGGTAGCAGGGATAAAATCTACTGCAATGTGCATATGATATAGTTAAATACTTTGCATATTACAAAATCATAAAAATATATTTGGAATCAGAAGATATAGTAGAAAGTACAGTGGATTATGTTTACAAGAAAAGCATATGCTTAAAATGGATTTTGGGGGGAAAGCAGATGTTGGAACTAGAGAAGGAAAGCCACAGCATGAATACACAAAAAAAACACCAACAACCAGGGGTTCTTTTTTTGTGTGTTCATTTTAAAAAAGGATATTTAATCGAGCAACTGGGAAAGTTTAAATGGGATGACTCTGGAGACATCCATGGTGCACATAAGATATTTCAAAACATTTCAACAGAGTGGGTGGGTTATTAACAGATGTTAATGATTTGTTGGTGGCATGAGACATTAAATCACAATCAGGGTAGATTGTGGTCATGCCTAGTTTCTTACCCACAGATGAAAATTCAGAGTTAGACCACTGTTATGCCTGATTTCTTACCAGTGATGGACCATGTGTGCATTAAATAACCATTTTGTTTTAAAGATAATATCAGGTCCTGTATATTTAACTATTTTTTATGTCACTGAGCTAACATTAGATAATTTATGAGTACAGTCTCTTTAACATGACCTTTTGGATATGTGAGTCTGTGAAGTTTCTCAGGCGTGTGTATATGTGTATGTTTCAATTCACTGACAACTAGAAATTGCAGATACAAAAGAGAGAAATGCAAATGGTTAAAGTACTGTATAAACATATAATCATTAATTGTTCCCCAAAAAGCTGACCATTAATACTATATTTAAATAAAGCTCTAAAACAACAGCATTATGTTTTAGGTTGCCAAATCCATCCTGTAAATGAATAAAACCAAGATAATATCTTGCATTTTGTGTTTTTGTTAGCAGATGTAGCAGTGTGTATTCTAAGTCTAGAGGGATTTTTTTTAGAAACAAGAATCCTCTTATTGAGCAGTTTATGGATAAAAAAATATATGTTTCAATGTGTCTTTGGAAAAATAAGAGTCTTATTTTATTGTTCATTTATCAAGAGGATGCAAAAAAGCAGTTACAATGTTTTAATTGTTGCTCATTATAAAAGGGCAGTTCCTGAAGCTGGTAAAAGGCATGAAAAAGCTTTCTCAACTTTCTTTTTTCCAAGTGTTTTGGAACCAGAACTTTCAAAATTTGAAAACAATTGAGACATACCAGATTTGAAAAGGTGAGCCAGGTTGGCAAAAAACTGTGTGATTGTTTAGCGTAGTGTTGTACTTTAAAATACTGGAGATTTAGAATTAATAAAATTACTATATTGAATACAATTCATATTAGAATTATAATTAGAGAAATTTCCCACCATGTTTTCTATACTTTCTTTTTGTCTAGTTTGCTGAAAAGAAGGACTAGGGGTGACATGATAGCAGTGTTCCAATGTCTCAGGGGCTGCCACAAAGAAGAGGGAGTCAAACTATTTTCCAAAGCACCTGAGGTAGAACAAGAAGCAAAGGGTGGAAACTAATCAAGGAGAGAAGCAACCTAGAACAATTAATCAGTGGAAAACTTCTCTCCAGAAGTTGTAAATGCTCCAACACTGGAAGTTTTTAAGAAGAGATTGGATAACCATTTGTCTGAAATGCTATAGGGTTTCCTGCCTAAGCAGGAAAGACCTCCAAGGTCCCTTCCAACTCTTATTGTATTATTCTATTCTATTCTATTCTATTCTATTCTATTCTATTCTATTCTATTCTATTCTATTCTATTCATTCCATAGAAACCAACATGAGATGACTTGGTTTGGGCCGGTAAGTTATAATTGCCAATAGAAGATAATATTTGTACCTCAGAATTAAACTGTTGGGTCCTTGGTGCTCTCTGAGCTTGGTTGTTTTCTTCAGATGTTTTACTAAGCAATTAGATAAGATCATCAGTGCTAGAGGGAAAGTGGTTTGCTCTCTTTTTATGTACAAAAAGTAAGGAAAAAGACCAAAACACATCCTCATCAGCACCCAGATATGCAGAGATTAATACCAGGATTAATATTAGATCAACAATCAAACAAAAAACAATACTTCATTCAAGCAACTAGCTACTCAAATATTCGAACAGTAAATAACAGCCTAATCAAGGAATCACCAAGGACAGTCAAAATTACACAATAAGAGAGATGGACAAGATCTTGATGGTCTTCTGGTCCAACTCCCTGCTCAAGCAGGTGACTCTATCGGAAGACCTTTTTAAGACGCTCTTCTTAAAAAACTTCCTGTCCACCAACACTGACAGGAAAGTCACTTGTATTTAAACAGAAAGTAAAGCCCACTCCCTTGTAACACGGATGATGTTACATAATGGGGTAATGGAATGTCTGCAAGAAAACTACAAAGCTGAGAGAGCATCAGGTAATCCACAATTATAACTACCTCTGCTGTACTTATTCTCCTTCCCATTTCTAGACATTTCTCCTAATATGACCCATCCTTTCACCAGCACTTGAGCTTTTATGAATACAGAGATGGGAAACCTGTAACTCCTCAGATGTTGCGGATCTACGCATCCCAGCATTGAAATGACAGCCAGAATTCTCCAACCTTTAGGAATTCAGGGGTGGGTTCCTACCGGTTTACACCGGTTCACCAAAACCGGTTATTATTTCCGGTTCCATCGGAAATGACACTGGGCCCTCCTGCCCAGCCCTGCTCTATGCCTACCTTTATTCCCTTCATTTTAAGCACAGCTGATTGGCACGGCAGTGCAAATACCGCCTGTCAGCTGTGCTGACTCTCCGGAGCTGCAGCAATAGGTAAGAATCCTCTTTGTCTGCTAATGGAATACATTTGCACAGGGCATGTTTGGCGTGCACCCGCGCAAAGCATGCGATCACCGAACCAGTTGTTAGACTGGTAGGAACCCACCCTTGGTCACCCTATTCTCCAAAGCACCTAAAAACTGAACAAGAAGCAACGGATGGAAACTCATCAAAGAGAGAAGCAACCTAGAATTAAAGAGACATTTCCTGACAGTAAGAACAATTCATCAGTGGAACAACTGGCTTCTAGAAGTTGTGGGCGCTCCAATTCTGGAGGGGTTTTTTTAGAAGAGATTGGACAACCATTTGTCTGACATGGTCTAGGGTTTCTTGTCTGAGCAGAGAGTTGGACTAGAAGACCTCCAAGGTCCCTTCCAACTCTGTTATTCTGAACCTGATTCTGCTCCAGAGTTGGGCAGAGGAATTTAAAGCAATAAATTCAGCAAAGATAAATCTATTAGCTTATCAACCATCCACTAAACATCTATTTATTTCATTCTCACCTTTATAGCCTTCTCATTTTTTGCATAGGTGGACAACACTCCATCCCATCAAATATTTTGATGGCTAAAAGAGCACTATCTACCGATTTTATTTTTTTTCAAAAAAATTAATATGTTCTTCTCGTTAAGTATGGATTCCCCCAGTGACATATCTCATTTTCTGGGATCACACAGATTTTTTTTTTCTCCCATAGCAAATATGAATACAACAACAGGGTGTATGTAGTTCATTGTTAGATTTGTTGGCCTTCACAGTCACAAGTTTCTCAGCCGCTAACAAGATGCAGAAATACAATAAAGGGAGAAACAATAAATTTTGGGTCCCCGCCTCTGTTAGCAATTGGGATTGCCTCCTTTCTCGTTGAGAGTACGTGCAGAAAAGACCACTAAATTTGGCCTTTTCTATGTTATAACAGAGTTTTCAAACTCACCTTTGCAAATAGGAAGGCTCCACCCTTAATTGCATCTCTCTCTATGTTGAACAACCTAAATTTAGGCTACTCATTATTTTGGCATGACTTTTCGAAACTAACAATGGTGGCTGTAACATATATATATCAACAAGCCTTGATTGAAGACGAGCTGTGCTTTTTTTTTTCTGAACTGGCAATCTTCATGCTTCACTAACTTCTAAACTATACAAATAGAAAATGTTCTGTGTTGTTTTGTCCTTGGACGGCACCCAGGAGACTTCAGCAGTTCACAACTGCTGTTGCCACACTATTTACTGTGTAGGAAAGGGACAACCATTTTTCTTGGAAGTCAAAGACTGGGAGGTGAGGTCAACTAAGTTCGCCTCCCAAGAGTCAAACACCAGGAAGGCCCTAAGCACCAGGAAGGCCCTAAGCACAGAAAACATCAACAGACTGAATCTGGAAGAAGTGGTGAAGCCTCTCAATTCCAGGTGACCACATCTGGGGTTACCGACCACATCTTCTTCAGGTGAGGAGGTACTCATCTGAAGAAGAGAAGACAACATGGAGATAGGAAAGCTGTCTTCAAGCATCAGAAGGACTATCCTGTAGAAGGTAGCACAGAATTGTTCCAGAACACAAGAAACAATGGGTTTAGATTGTAATCTAACTAGATTTTGGTGGTTCTTGTTGTTCAGTCACTAAGTTATATCTGACTCTTCACAACTTCATGGACTATAGCACACCAGGCCCCTTGTCCTCCAATTTCTCCCAGAATTCCCAGCATGTTCATTGTGTCAATGACACTATCTAACCAGTGGTGGGATTCAAACTTTTTTACTACCAGTTCTGTGGGCATGACTTAGTGGGCGTGGCTATGCAGTCAGCCAATCAGAGGTGGTATTTGCCGGTTCTCCAAATTATTGCTACCGGTTCTGCGGAACCTGTTGGAACTGGCTGAATAGCACCTCTGTATCTAACCATCTCATCCTCTGCCTCTCCTTCTTCTTTTGCCTTCCATCTTTCCCAACATCAGGGTCCTTTCCAATGAGTCCTCTCTTCTCATTAGGTGGCCAAAGTATTTGAGTTTCAGCTTTAGTATCTGTCCTTCCAAAGGACAGTCAAGGTTGATTTCCTTTAGGTTAGGGTTCTTTTATGTTGCTGTTGTTGTTGTTGTTAGTTGAGAAGTTGTGTCCGACCCATCGTGACCCCATGGACAACTTTCCTCCAGGCCTTCCTGTCCTCTACCATCCCCTGGAGTCCATTCAAACTTGCACTGATTGCTTCAGTGACTCCATCCAGCCACCTCATTCTCTGTCGTCCCCTTCTTTTTCTTTTGCCCTCAATCGCTCCCAGCGTTAGGCTCTTCTCCAGGGAGTCCTTCCTTCTCAAGATCAGCAAATATTTCTAAGACTGCCAGCTGCACCATAATGGAACATATTGCGTCAGGAGATGGTGGACCTTCTGGAGATGTTTCACAAAAGTTGGGTGACCCTCTGGGGAGATGCCATAAGAGTGGATTTTCCCACCGAGCAGTGGAATTAGATTTGATGAATATCAAGATGCTTCCAATTCTGATATTCTAGGATGCTGTGAAAATGGAAGTGGTGAGATGGACCCTTGTTAGGAAACTGATAACTGGAATGAGTTTTTTTGATGGTAGTGCATTTACCCTGGAAAAAAATAAGAGTCATGGATTGAGGACAGAAGAACTGGGAAGTTTTAGATGACAAAAACTGTTTTTCATAGGTGGTAAGATGGATGCTAACACAGCACCAAACTCCTTTTTATCTGTCTCTTATCCTCTGGATTCTGCTAACTCAAGACCTCCAAGGAAAAAGAGATTGCCAAAATATATTACAGCACGGTGGTGCAATCTTAGATGCTTACATGAGGATTGATCTGTTTGTTTAGATAGATAGATAAATCTTCATTTGCATAAATTAGTTTACCTACAACAGGCAGGACTTACAACATTTTTAAAAAAAATCTTTATGGGTTGGGGAATACATATTCCACTATCTAGACATGGCAGAGATTTCAAAGCAATGTCAACCCGCACACAAACACATACAGGGTTCCAAGTAATACACCCATAGCAAACAGAACTCCAAGGCAGGTAAAGAACAAGTTTATTGGATACATCATATTGGCACAGACTGGTGAAAACTGACTCTAACGGTTCCTGCGGTTTTCACCTAATTAAAAGTAAAAGTTTTCCCGCCTTTTCCCAAACAATCCATCACATGGTCCAATCAATGTGCTGTCCGGCTGCTTGGTAACCTCACTCCTCCTCTCTTCAGCCACCTGCGGGAATGTCCTTGGTTTCCAGAGGAAACTATTTTGTTTTGGCTACGAACCCACCTCCAGCTATCTCTATTCCCCCCTCCCCAGGGGTGGGCTGTTGGGGGTTCGCAGGGGTTTGGGAGATCCTCTTACTAAGAGTCTGCCCAATTTGGAGAACCCCCAATTCCCACTCCTGGCTGGCCCCTCCCACCCTGCCCTGCCCCTCCCAGGAGTCTCCACGCGGCCCGTTTTGGATCCCA
>JANHJO010009186.1:4527-19815 GCA_032468235.1 Pseudoxyrhopus heterurus
AGGATTGAAGAAAAGTGATGGATGAAATTACATGAAAATTGAAACAAAATAGTAAAGCAAGCCCTGGGGGTAAACTCACCCTCATTGTAAATAGAGTACTTTAGTAAACTTGTTCTGATTTGTTCTGTGAGGTGGTGCTAATTATAGATTTCTAAGTTCAGTTAATTTTATTTTAAAAACATCAGGAAGAAAATTTTAATGAGAACATCTGTTGAGCACACAGTAAGCCAAAAATTGAGCCCAGCCAAAATTCAGTGAAATGGATCTATACCCTTCACTCTAGTCTTTGAATTTGGTTAGGTAACTATATATGAAATAAAACTCCTCCTTTCTCATTCCCAGATAAAATTAAAGCTGTTTTTTTTCTGATCTGAATTACATTCACAATAACTCACACAGGCAATCCAGTGCTTGCATGTATTTCCCAGAGAAAAATACTCTAAAATACATTAAGGGACAGAGCTCTCAATTTCTAAAGCACATATATAAAATGCCTGTTTCCCCACATAATTATTTAGTTAAAATTGGAAAGATTTGAAAGAAACACCATTTGGCCAAAATCATACATTTTTTTTTAAAAAGAAACTATATATTGTATTTAAATTGTCCTTTTTGCCCTGCCCATTGTAATCATTGCGGGTGGGAGGGGTGTCAAGCAATCACTCGTCCAGCCATGTATTTATAGCCAGTTTAATTCTCTTTAAAATATCACATAGATTTAAATGATAAATTCTTATAGATTTCATGTTAGCTCAACTGCCACTATTTCTTCAACTGGCCAAAAGTATGTTTAGCACAAGATCCATTTATTGTGGGGTGTTGTCCTAATGTTTGAAACTTCTTTTTTATTATTATTATTATTAAATTTCTTCTACAGTTAACACTGAAGGCAAATCAAAACTACATAGAGATAGTTGTATTTGAAAAGTTGGTATCATGTATTCTGGGAATCATTCCAAACATGTTTGGGGCATGCATAAGGAATTTTGCATGCCTTCAAAGCATTGTGGGGGGACGGGTTGTGATACATTTGACTTTCATCAAGTTTAATGATGGGCTAGTCTATTCTTGTTCTTTTAGTTTAACTTTTTGATGCTGTAAATACAGAGACAACTACTTACTGAGAAAATGTTTTGAAGTCTATTGATTTTACATAGGGTACATAACTGTGCAATTGTCACTGATCAAAACACTTTAAGATTCATGAATGTGCAGATCATCTTTTGATAGCCTTCTCAAATATATATATTTGTTGTTGTCTTCAGACCAATAGAGAGAAGGGTTTTCACTATGTAGCCCTATTAGCAATGTCTCATTTTTCCATCATTTCACATATTCATATGTCTCTCTTCTCTCACATCCTATCAAACTTTTTAGACAAAAACAGCTTGTTTCCGTTTGTTCTGATTTTATATTTAATGTATAAATGGATGCATCTTGATTAAATCCATGGGCTCTGTTAGATGCCTACTCTCTACAACTATTAAATCCATTGGATTTTTAAATTATTTGTGCAGATTATTGTGCAATCCAGCTTCAATTATTTTGTTTATAATAGAGCTATAATGGACCAAACTTTGAAACTATTTTAGATTTAATGTTATTTTACTATTAATTTATTAATTAATTTATATTTATTTAGAATATAGCTGCTTTTTTTGACATAGCCATGACAAATATGCAGAATAAATATAAGATAACATTGGGCCACATTTCCCTGTCATGGTAAACCATAATTTGGGAAAGAGATCTTGTTAATTGTTCCAATCAGAAATTGCCCCAAGGCTGAGGAAATTGTTCAAGTTATTTATTCTTCCACAGCTTGTGAAATGAGTCACTGTAAGTATGAGTTTTGGCACAACTCCACCACATGACATCAAGGAAGCCAGTTGGATGTAGCAGTTACAAATGTGATCCTTATGAAAGCATTACACTCCTAATTATTATTAGGATAGTAAATCTATCACTTCTGACTGGGTGACAAAGAAACATTTATATTTGCTAGGCATATTTTATCCTTGAGTAGTTTTGATAATGTATCATAGACATTTGATAGTTTGTTAAAAGTAATTCCATTCAGCACCCAATCTCAACTTACTATCTTGGTAAACTTCCTTCCACTCTGCGTGTTATCCTCTGACAAACTAGGACTGTGAGTTTGTATGACATGATAAGATTCAAATCTATCTAAATAAAGTCCAACTCAACTTTCCCTTACGTGCTTTTCAAATCTTTTTTTTTTTTAGACTTTTACCATTGAATTTGCATGGCACTTGAAACGTAGGAACCCCAAAGAATTTCCTATAGACCTACTTTATGCTCCTTATTTTTTTCTTATTGCTTGCCAGGCCTAGTACCTCTTTTAATTTATGCTTGAATTGCTTTTAAGATATCACAATTTTCTTTCTGTGAAATTACTATTTTGTTCTACTCTATGGAGTCAAATAAATTGTTTGGCATTTGTAGCTTAGATCCCACCTCTACTTTGTAGTTAATTATTTTGCCTGATTCAAAAGAAGCAAAAGTTTTGTTTTATGAACTCGGACCCAGCGTTAAGTTGTTGCTTGTTATTTTTTCATCCTCATCACTTTATCCCCTATGTTACACCTATCATGGTTGCTTTCTAATAACAGGCCCAGACCACTGCCTCAAAATTTCAAGAGTGTTCACTTGACTTGAAAAAGTTGGGAATCCCTACACTCCGCATAAAAATACTTGAAAAAAAATCAGTTTATATTCTGCTATTATGATGATTTAAAAAAAATTAAAAATTCTGTACTTTCATGAGATTTCTCAGTGATAAGAAAATTACAAATGAATAACTTGGAGTTCCAGACTGTTACAAGCAGGGATTATTTAAAGTCTACATTATTGGTCATAATAAAATGTTTTCCTAAGTTTAATTTGCTATATTTATTCTTCATATAAATTCAGAACCCATGGAACCAAATAAGCTTTCTTATTTTAGCATTTTCTGCTGCTATCGTTGAAATAATCAAAATACAGGCCTTTATTTTTATGTTATTTTGTCATTACATGATTAATATATGAGCTTGAGATGGTAGGTTGGAACTTCCAGTGAGGATTAACAGCAGTCTAGTTCATCTCAGAGGTGCAGAGATGACATCACAGCTTGATTGGCACCCAACAGCCAGCACTGGATGCAAAACGTCTCCAGAGGAAGCATGAAATTAACCAATTTATGTTTACCTGAATTGTGTACTATTCCATAAATCTCCCTATGTTGTCTAATAGCACAAGCCAAGGATTTCTGACAAATATCAAAAAGCAAGAGTGAAAGTGGACATCCTTACCTAATTCCTCTAAATAATGGAAATAGCAGAAAAATGATTGATCTTTATTTTAGATGTGGGAAATTCCTATACTATCTTCATCTATTTTATAAATTTCAAAGGGAATCCAAATATGTCAAACAGAGCAAACATACACTGTCTCTATATTTCATCAAAGACTTTTCAATGTCTAATGACGGGGTTACAGATTGGTCATAGTTTTCATTCAATTTTTTTAAAAAATCTACAACTCACCTAATATTGTCTGCTGCTTCCCTAGTTTTTATAAACCAGCTTGATCGTTCTTAATAAAGAGTGGTAACACTTGCTATATCTAATCTATTTGCTAGCATTGCTAAGATCTTTGTGTCAAGATTAATCAGTGAGATTGGTTGATGTAAAAAATTGACAAAATTTCTTTGATTAGAGAAAGACACTGATTAATTTTAGTGATGATTGGATTTTCTGCATGAAACTGAAAAACATGAAATTATGATATATAGGTTTGATGATTAGAAAAAAAAGTAGATGTAGAAAAGAATGAAAGCTATGTTATAATCTTAGAGTAAGATGTTAATATAAATTTATAAGATCTGCTGTAAAAGAAAATCATATGTCATTTCTTTATTGCTTTTTCTTTCTGCATTTTTTGCTTTGCCTTCTCTTTTATTCTTTACTTTTTTCCTCCTTTCTATCACAATTACAGTACTACTTTTGTCTTTCTAGTTTGAAAAAAATCTAATAAACCTATCTAAAAAAGAGAGATTGAGATGGCATGCTAACTCTTCAAACAATTCAAGCACCTCCTGCACCCAACAGTAGCTGCACCCCAATTACCAATTCATCGAGGACTATCAGTAATGGCTTTTCTGATATCTGTTATAGAAAATGTTATTAAGAACTGTGTCCTTAAATCCCTGTGTGCAAGACTTTTGTTTCAAGTACTGACATGGAATCAAACAAGGTAACACCCATATCATAAATAGAAGCCAATTGGATTTCCATAATTTAAGTATAAATACAGTACCAAACTGATACAGGCTTCTACAACACCCAAGGGCAGCATACTAAATTAATGGTGAGAAATAGACTATTCATTCTGTCCTCCAGAAAAAAATGATGGGCTGGAAAACTGTTACTCCTGTTTCCCACCATCTGCCAAATAAAGCAAATGCCTTCCCTTGACTAATGGAAGAGCTGATTCTGTTCTTTGAAGCACAGTGAGTTTTTTCAAACCCAGATCTACTTCTTTGTACATGCCTCTTGATCTTCTTTCTTACTTTGGCCTTATGTTTTCTTCTTCATAGATTTTCTCCCTTTTTTTTTTTTCAGCAGAAGGACATGGAAGAATTCTGTATTTTATTCCCTCACTCTTGTCAAGAAAATTGCAAGGACTTGTCTAGGCAGTCACCAGGAGTCAATAATGACTTGAAGGCACCAAAAAATAATACCCATCTGACCATAGCTTTTAGTATAGAAACATCTCAGTACATATTGGCCTTGAACTAAGGAGCAATAGAAGTTATTTTAGGGTAATCATCAGATTACCAAACAGCTTAGAAAAGTTGAAATAGGCATAAATATTTATTTTCTTTAGCTTCAGTATCCCGCTTCACAGTTGTAAGCAAGGCCTCTGAAAGTAGTCCAACTCTCATATATTACAGCCTTCTCAAAAAGTTGAGATCTAATCATATATATTGTTGTCTAATGTTAAATTTTATTTGTGTTTCTGAATAAAAACAGATGCACAAACAAAAGCATGATTATTGTGGCATGTAACCTTTTGTATTAAATAATTATTAGCTTTTTCACAGTGCCAAATATCTCATTCTTCAGTGGGCTGTTCATTGCAAGTGCTACTTGCATGGCATGACAGACTTCTCTTATCATATGAATAATGTCTGCCATTATTACACTAATACAAATGGAGCAATCTCAACTGCTAAACTTCACCTCTTGTTCATTTCAAGTCATTGGGACGACTTGCACTGCCAGATACTTAAGCACAATTCACAGAGGATTTTCAAATGTCACTTGTCTCATAAATATCTGTTGGCTTCAAACTGAAGCTGCAAATATTTTTGTTTAATTTCATGCTTGTTAAAGGGGGGTGTTCCCTTTTAAAATGGCGTAGTTCTAAAGAGACAATGCAGCAGTGTTTTCTTCAAATGTTTATCCTGGATATTTGTAATTTTTATAAAATTAAATATATTCCACCCTACTGAGTTTCTTTTCTTCAGTATGTTTTCTCTTAAAAGTAAGAAGCTGACATTGGCTGAACATGGTAAACCAAAAATTTAATAAGGTAGCTTTATATTTTGACATGTCCAACTATTTATGAAAATGTTCCCCTTGCATTCTAAGCTGTGGGATACTTATTCTCTTCTCTCATTTAGGTAGTTGAGTAACAGTCAGTCAAAGGAAAAATCCTTGGGCTAGAACATAGTTTAGAGAAGATAAAACCCACATCAAAGAGTGGACTAATGGAATGTTATAATGCCTACTGTCTGGAGCAGCAGTGGCTATTTAACCCCATCGTCTGCAGATTACTTGGTTTATGGACAATACAAGATCTGTATGCTTTTCTCAGATTAGAATTTATAATTCTGGTGTGTAAATTTGTGCTGTGCATTTTTTTAAAAAATCTGCAAGAATAAAACGTATCTGTGCAAAATGGCTTTACTTTAATGTTTGAAGAAGTCATTGACTATTCAATGCACTGTTTCTCTTGGTTATGCTCTCTGGAAAATGATTACTGCAAGTTGGTAGGGACATTCCATTATAAGCAATTGCATGTGTTAAATAGAAATCCTATGGAAACATTTGACCCTCACGCTTTGCTGCTTTTCAATTCAACTGTGAGGCCTTTGCCATGGTATTATTTATCAAGGCCTTTAATTGCATGTGGGACAGTTGATAAATTTAAGTCCATTGTGCATCATATCCAGTTAGGAAACATCCCAGATGCTCATATATAAGCCAGGAGTCATGGTGCATTTGAGTAAATAGCCCTCCATCTGCTTCTGAAGACCACTGCTGTGGAGCAATACACACTCCTAATGGAGTTGTCTTAACCTACTGTGTCACAACACAGCAGGAGCTAGAGCCTAGCTATTTGAAGAAGGACAACAATTGTATCCTATAATCCTTTTCATAGTGACCTCCTATATAAGTTAATTTTTGAGATGTACCATTTTTGCCATTTCAATTTTCTTGAGAAATAATGGAGGGCAACATTTTTCCCTTCAAAAGCAGCCATGACAAAGTAGAATCTTAGATTATAGTCCATAAACTAAAAATTACATAGTTTATGGTAAATATATCAATATAAGATATTTGCTAGTTCACCTGGATAAACAGATGTCAGTAGGAAAATGTACACACATTACTTTTTTTCACCCCGATGCAACTATTGTAGTGTGAGTTTGTTTATTAAGATGACTTAAATATTTTCTGCATTTGGGGAGATGGTGAACAGTGTAAGCGTCTTTGGACTCTCAGTCAAAATCCTGCCCAGTCCCTACAGTACCATTTATATATGAAATGGTTGAACACATGCTTTCTATTGATGGACGATTGGGCACTTTTGTGTTAGTGGACATGGCAGAAAACTAAGAGAAGAGGAAGAAAGGGATGAGAGAAGAAGTAAGAGAGTAAGGAGATAGTATGTATAAAAGAAATAAAAGAGAAACATTGGTGGCCCATTCAAAAAAAGTAAACTATTATTTCACAAGTAAGCAACATGACATCTGAAAGTTGATCAATTTGAAAGTCCCTTAAAATACATAGCCATTTTTACAAAAAGCTAAAAAGTACAAAGGATTTCTTACCAAGTAAACTTTTAGACATCAACACTCATTCTAATAATATTACTAAAGTCAGTTCCTAATATAACAATTATGAATGTGAAAAGTTCTTGTTTTCACCCACAATGTTACTGTGTTGTATGAATCAAGGCATCCCTGAGGGTATGCTGTGGTTTGCAATGGAAGATTGTAGCCTAAGTTTCATGTGTGTCAAAACTCAGAAGAATGTTCACATCAGAAGAAGCAGGTTCCTCTATTAAATTCTTAGATCTTAGATGCTCTAAATGGCTTCTTCGTGTTTTAATAGCCACTTGGAACTAGAGACGAAGGCAACCTAAGCAGATAATTCTGTCAACATTAAGCAGAAATAAACTTATCTTTGTTGAGCTTGGAAACTATCCTGGGTCAAGTCTACATAACAGTTGGAAGGGAAAGAGTTTAAGAGAACTAGAGCTGGGGATGAAACTGGGGAGTTGACCCCCTGACAGCAGACAAACACAAAGTGCTTCCTTCTGTTGTCAAGAAATGTGCAAGGGCATGCCTACAAATCTGCCATAAATAAAAAGAGACTTGACTTTTTGTTATGGAAATAACAAGCAAAAATGTGTATTTCTTAAAAATTAGAGATGAGAAAGCAACTGGATATATATTCTCAAAAATATCCATTTGGTTGGGTTAAATAATAAAATTTGTCTGAGAATAGACTCTCCTTATGGAGCCTATTAAATTTATTTACATTCGTATTTATACATTTTACTTTAAGGCAATCCAACTCCCTGGCACTCTGGCTCTGTTTTTAATCTTGTAAGACTTTATCTTACCAACAGTGGCCCGTTATTCAACATGTGCCAAGCAGTTTTAAAAATGACACTACTCAGCAGGTCCATTACCAAACTGTCTCGGATGCTAAATGGCTTGCAACTCGAATTCTATTTGCAGTAAGTCACGTAAAAAGTGCATTTCTTCTGTAAATGGTTGAGTTTATTAGGCCTTTAAACAAGGGACAGCTTACATATTATCAACTTGGCAAGTCAGATACCAGGGTTTATACTTTAATTAGGCATTGCTAGCATAGTCATTGCTGCAGAGCTTGCATTCCAGAGACTAAGATACACAAAGAGCTCTCTCATCCATTTTATTGGAATCTACTTGATAAAAAAATCACAGTTTATATTCTAATAATTTTTGCTGAAAGGGGGCCTATCTAGGTAATGGGATTTGTATATTCGTTTCTATTCTGGTTTGCTTTACTTTAAACTTTTAATGATCTGCTTGGTGTCCCTGCACAAATATTTAAAAGGATGAACACCTCTTGCAGAAAAGGTGATAATGTGCAAAAACAGAAACCATTGAAACCTAAATGTAAGAAAGGTTGAATAAGAAATAGACATCCTGCCATAAAAAATAATTTTGAAGGGAGATGTTAAGTAATATATGTTGTTACTATTTCTTATGCCATTCTTCAAATATAGTTTGGGATACTTAATAACCGAATGATGATGAATATATTCACTATCATTAGCTGTAATATTATATATTATTGGTTATGATATTGTTATCTAAGAGCAAGTAGGATCAGTATTTTATGGCAGACTCTCCCTGCTTTGAACTCCAACCATTCTCCTTTCTATTTTTCATTTCTTTCTGCCTTTCCATTTCTTGGAATTCAGTCAAATAACCAACCCTATTGGATATGGATAGGATATAAGTAAGAGGTATGCTATTAATACATAGTTTATTCTTCAGGTTGTGAATAAGAATGCATGTACATATTTTCATAGGAAGATAAAGTTATGAGATTGATAGAGAAGCCTCAAAGTCCTTCTCGGAATTATGTTGCCTTATAGAATGGCGTACCCCAACCTTTCCAGCTTTGTGGACCAGTGGGGGGGAGAGGCAAATGGAGCGCAACATTCACCCATCACTCGCACAAGTGGAGATGTGTGTGCATGCGCTTGCCCACCGTTTCCGCAGCCCAGTTCTGAATGGCTCACAGACCGGGAATTGAGGGCCCTTGTTATAGAAGATCCTCTACAAATGAGATGATGAGCTGAAACTAACTGCAGGGGATGTTTAGATTATAAATAGTCCTCAATTTATAAGCATTCATTTAGTGACTGTTCTGAAAATGTGACTTTTGACTATTCTTCACACTTATGACCACTGCAGCATCCCCATAGTCATGCAAGCACTGGGCAACTAACCTGTATTTATGACTTGCAATGACCAGGATCCTGTGAATACCTTGTGACCTTCTGACAAGCAGAATCAATAGGAGAGACAGATTCACTTAACAACCATGTTACTAATTACACAACTGCAGTGATTTACTTAACAAACTGGCAAGAAAGTTTAAAAAATGGAGTAAAATTCAAATAACAACTTCTTGCTTCGCCACAGAAATTTTGGGCTCAATTGTCATAAGTCAAGGACTACTGTGTTTCAAATAGAACTCTGGGTGATTCTGAGTTGTAACTGTTGTTCATAATTTCATCTAAGAGTAACGCTGAAATAATGAAAAGCCTTTCTACACAGATGAAACTGTAATGAATTCAGGCCTCATTGCACGGATATCATTCTTCTCCTTCCTTTCCAACTGGGAAAAATACATTTGGAAATAAGAATTTGATTCTCTGCAGAATATGTGCTTGAAGGAAAAGAAGGACTTAGGCTACTTTTAATATGCTGTTTCTGTTCTCATATCTTATCTTATAGGCTTAGTGCAATAGAGATTCTCATGAGAACTGTTAAAATAATATAAAAATAAAGTTAAATGAATTGTTCACTGTTTTATTTTTCTAAATATCTTTTGATTGATTGCCTTGTAATCAGTCACTGTAATATGATAATTTCGTTGCCCTTCTAGATCACCAGTAATGCCAGCTTTCTGGGAGGTGTATAAATAAATAGAAACCATCAAAAAAAACAAGAAACAATAATAACAATACCAGTGGTAATTATAGCAAAATTAAAAAATATAAGTGCAAAAATGCAAACATACCAGCTCATATTTTTTTAAAAAAAGAAATGAAGTATTCTTAAAAATGGTTGTAATGTTGTAAAAATGAGAGAGATGAGGCTATTTTTCGAGAAATAAGTGACTGTTTTAAACTAGGCTGATTTGTTTATAAAGTTGCTAACGTCTGTAATTCTGGGCAAAGGAAATGGAACATCTGCAACTGAGATTGGTTAAGGTCTGGGAAAACGAATTGCCTTCAGTTTGGTTAAGATGCAGGGTCAATTACATTTTCAAACAACAGCTTATATGATCTCTGACAGCAACGCTGGGATGTCATATATTGTCTGTTTCCTTGTTTAGAGAGAAAGAAATGAATTTACATTGCTATGTGATATTTTAATGTAGCCAGTACAAATTTCTTTGCAAAGAAGGGGAAGCTGGCAACTTTGGACTAAAAATGCCATGTCAGGAATCCAAGAGATATTTGTTTTTCTCAGCCACATTCTGTCAGTTGAATTGGTTTTTAATAGCAGTAATCTAAAGAAGTGGCTTTTAAAAGATGGTTTCTTACAAGCATCTACTCCTGATGTAATAGAGTGAAACCGATTACCTCTCTTTCCTTTAACCCCCAGAATCCACAAAAACTATTCCTGGGAGTTGGGAAGCAATTTAATGGTGAGCAAACTATAGTGGGAAGCAAAAAAGTCACTATGTGAACAAAGGTCTGCCCGTGAAAGGTTGGCTATTACTCAGAATTTCTTCATTTTTATTCATGTGCTTTCTGAATAAAAATTCATACCGGTTCATAGTTGTAGCCTTTATACTAAGAGTTCTTAATTTATATATATATAAAAAAGCCAATATAGTATATTGCATTTATAATATATTGCCTCAGAAATCAGTTGGTAAATGGTAATAATAAACCTTTTTGTATGGAAAACAGTGCTAATGCAATGTGTTTGATTCTATTAAAAAAACAATAGGGAATTTAATATCTTTTTTTTTCTGGATTTGATTTTAAAAGGTTTCTTGGAGTGCTACACACTTTTAAAAAAATGATTTTATGTTCAACTTTATAAGTTTACTTTTGATCCAAATCAGATAGATTGATAGTCAAGGAATGGATACACGTGTACACACACGTGTATTCATATATGTGTGTGTATGTGAATGAATATGTGTGTGTGTGTGTATGAGTATATACCTCACTTGTTTCATAGAATAATTAAGGCGGTGAAATATTTCATATTTGTGGGTGGGTAAATATTGGGGACCCCTATCCATGGTTTTGATATCATAGGTCCCTGAGGCATATGATTTTGCAGTAGAGTAGGGGAGTTAAGAATCAGATTTCCATTTTTCCACCACTATTATGCCATTGTTCCAGACTGCTTCTTTGTTGCAGTTACTTTAAATCATTGGTCAGGGGTAAAATAATGATTGCCATGGACTCAAATAGCCCATAGTCTACAAAACAACCTTTTGGGGAACGTTGGTAATGAGAGTGGGAATTCTTATTTAACACTGTCTTCTAGCTAGTAGTTTCTGAGAATGAAGGATGAAACAAACACATTTGCTGTTCTAAGCTACAAGAAAATCTAAAAACCTGATATGAAATTGAAAAGCTGTAAGTTAGGTTTTTCATCTTGTTTACTTCGTGGGGTTATACTTAATGCATGAAGAAAAAACGAGACTGCAAGGTGAAATATCCAGCTAAGCTGCACAATGTTCTTTTTCAAGCATGAATAAAGGACTATTTGCGTTATCTTTTCTTTCCCAACTTATCATTAAGTCCCTTGTTGTGAAGACTGATAAAAATCTACATGTCCAGAAGGCAACATCAGGATACTATATACTGTATTTATTTGCATGGGTAAGTAAAGGTTTTCAAAAGTCCTGGGAGAGGACTTTATGATCTCCTCTCATTTTTTTCCACCCTCACCTAAAACCTAAAGCATTTCTCATTCTTTAGGCATGAGTGGTGGAGAAGAACCCAAAGCCTCCGGATTGATCAAAGGAGGCTTCAGTTCTCAATTAAAACTGTAATTTAGTTTTGCATTTCAATTTTAAGACCAAACAGTCTCCGGTCCTTTTCATGAGTCATGAACCTTTTTGCATGAGTGACTGGAGGAATCAGTGAATATGTATATTAGTATTCTCCCCACCACCACTACCATTTCAGTAATGCCTATTTTGTTTGCTTAAACGAGTGCCCATTTACTTCATTACACTTTGTTCGGGTTAATGTAATTTTGTGTCTTTGCAAAGAGCAGATCTGGTGTCAGTTTTCCTGCTCATTCATAAACATTAAAAAAAAAAACCAGAGAAAGTGCAATAGCAGTGTTCCTCCTCTTAAAGGATGTCATTGTTACTTCCTGTGTGTGCCTACCATTAAAGAAGAAGTGGTGGCTCTAGCAATAAATTAGCAATGCTCATTCTTAGAGTATGTTTTCCTGTTAATTGGAAGATATATCTCATTAGACATGAACAAAATTTCTGATTAAAATCACTAATTGAATGTTAAAACGTATTTGCCCCATTTGCGTTGAAACATTCTGGTGGTCACAAATTCCACCCTTAAGTTGTATTAAAGGAGAAGCATAATGGACACTTTTTAATAATAATTTAAAGTTTAAGATTGATATGTGAATGACAGTATTTTATGCAGATGCCAAATAAAGCTCCTGTAATTCTGACAATGCATGAGTTAATTTATTGGGGGGGGGGTGTCCTTTGTTTTCTTTCATTTTAAAGAAAAATAATCTTCCATGAAATAAGTATTAGTTCGGAGGGGTATTCCTTCGATATTAGTTTCACTTTTACTGCTGTGGTATTTTTCAAACCTGAAAATGTTAGTAAATGTGGTTTGTATTATACTATATATAAATATAGCTGCCTGAAATGGTATGTGGATCAAGTTAGCTTGTGCTTTCAGCACTGAGGAAGTGCCAGGATTCGCATGTTTGTGGCGACTTCTTAATTTGTTACAAATGCTTTTTCCATTATCATTCGCTCAGAAGTTAGCCCAAGCCATTTGAGCCAGTCGGTAGCTTATTCTGTGGGTGAACACACGGTATCAGCATACCAAGTCAGAAACGGGAGGACCCCAAGATGTTAATTAAAGATAAACTTCATACAATTGACCATTGCAGTTCTCACAATTGCTGTGGTTGCTCAGCTAATGTCTGGTTTGTTCTGTTGTAACAGAGTAGGGCCAGACAGCCTTTTAGTGCGCCAAGTGTGGTATTCAGGTTTCCACATTTTGGCAGCTACAACTGCACTCAGAAAATGGACAGGGCCAGAAAAAAGAGGCCAGGAATAAATGAGAAAACCTGGCAGGGATATAGCAAAGAAAGAAAGGGGGAGGGGCATAATTTAATACTTACAAAATAAAATATTGGAACAGCCTCGTTTCTTACAGTAGTTAGCTAGGCACTTTACCCAAATAAAATAAAACCTGAGTCAGGTCAGGGACTTTTGATTTGGTGTTACCTACTTTTGTAGTCATTTATAATTGTTTTAGACCATTGAGTAGCTTTTCTTAGCCACAAGAGTTGGTGATTCTGTTTAAATAAATAAAAGGATTAGACTACAAATATTTAAGTTTGGGCTTCAGTTACTGTAGATGCTGTTAAGTCAAGACATTGTGTATTGTGGAAAAAAAGGTTTGAAAAATCCTATTCTGTTCTTCTCTATTTTGTTGTTGTTGTTTCCTTGTTTGTTTTTGATGTCTTGCATATTGACTTTTTCAAAAGAACTTGAATCCATCTGGAAATAGTGTAACATTGTGAGAGAAGAAACAAAAGATCAAAGGGGTTGTGTCTTCCAAGTCTGTGTTTATTGATCTTAAAGAGCTGCTGTCTTTAGAATAAACAGGATTAATGTTCATAATTTAATTTCTGGAGTATTTTCATTGTTAACCACTGTGTAATCAAAAACCATGTCTCTGTTATGCCTTGGTACCTTTTTTGAAATAGCACTTAGAAGAGTGTAGGATATGACATGCTGTGTTTGAGTAACAACTAGTTCCACAAAGGTTCATTGATGTTCACTGAAACATTATGAAGGTAAATTAGAATAACCTGTTCTATAAAATAATTATCCACCTCTGTTTTCAGCAAGCTCTAGTTGTTTACCTTTTGGCACTGTGGGAATAATTGGAGGTGGTTCAGAAGAATGTCGGAAAAAGCTGCGTATGTTTGCTTCAGATTTACATATTTTGTTGATGCATGCTAGCTTTTTACTTCCTTTTCCTTACCTTAAGTGTACAGAATATATCCCTTTCATCCTTCATCAAAGATTTGTTATAATTCTTGATTACTGTTTTGTTACAATTGGTGATTTAGAAATAGAATACACCAGCTGAATTATCAGCTTCCAGGCTATGTCTGCAAACAGAAAAATCTGCTTGAGACTTGAAAACTGAACAGATGTTACACTCAGGGAAATGGAACATATTGTACCCTGCGGGGTCTGTCACTGTCATACAAATACTCTTAAGAGTGACTGCATTGAATTTGCCAGAGTAAACTTGCTCTTTTTTTCTCTCTCTCTACTGTAGACTTTGAACCTGGGCTGAATTTTTTCCTTCTAGAATTAAGTGTTGGATACTTGATGTTTTGGGGGAGAAAATATTCCACATTATACAAAATGCATACATTTACTGCGTGTAGAAAATGCTTTGAGTTTTATATACTGCCAATATAAATAGCTTCTATTATTAAGCTCCACTTGTGAGTTACCTATTGCTGTAACCAAACACATTTGTATATAGTAGCTTTTATGGAAGGGTACATTTTAACCAGCACCATCACAGACTACTACCTGTATTCATTTAAGAATGTTATAGTCATGGTGTAATCCTGTGACAGTATTTTTGGCCAATTACACTCCCCTGCTATAAACATACTCATGGAGAGTATAGTGCATATAATTATAAATAAATAAAACCTATCCAATTTTTGAAAAAAAATTATCTACCCAAAAGACAAAAATCTAATCCTGGTTAACATTGCCTTTTGAATTTAATGTGTGTCGGGTGGCATAATACTGTAAGTACTTTTACTCTGAGAGAAGCAGTTTCAATTAAAATAGCAACAGTATTTATACGGTATTATACGGTATCGTGGATGCTCTACATATGAAATCTTTAACATTATTGTTAAGATATTGAATAAACCCTTGTGTAGCAAGGGTATAGTAGCGGAAGTCTGAGAGTTTACTGAACAAC
>JANHJO010009186.1:19915-31482 GCA_032468235.1 Pseudoxyrhopus heterurus
TTACAACAAACATGCTATGTTAGTTTATATATTATTCTACACAACCAGTTAGGCAAACAACCCAATTCCTAACAATTATTCAGGGTAGATACTGCATTTTGCATTCATGTTTGGGTTTTGGTTTAGAGATAAATAGATTATAGCATTTTAATTGCATTATAAGGTACTTCAAGAAAGTTACTGTTCAGTTGAATGAAATTTGTATATTTTAACTTGCAAATTGCTTATATTTTTCAAAAACTATTAGACAAGCATGTTCTAAGACCTTACTGAGTTTTGATTTATGGAGACAAGTCAATTGCCATGCCTTGTTAGTTAATTCTCATCAAAAGCTAAAGAAAAAATAATCTTTGAACCAGAATCCAGCTTCTTTTTCTTTTTGTTTATTTATTAAATTTATATGCTGTCCACCTCGTTGTCAAAGCAAAATCTTTTACGTGCACACTCATAGAAGCTCTTAATTTCATTGGTGCTTCTTGCAATTTTGATAACACCAAATATATATTAAGCTATATATCTGGTGTTATCTGGTATATTAAGCTTCAAATCATTAAAGCAGCCACATCATTTCACCAAGTGACTATGCATGCAAAAGTGCATCATGAATTTTCCTGTTCAATGTGAAGCACCTCTTTTGAGTAATCCTAATCTTTGATGTTTTCTTTATCTTTTCTAGTCAATTTCTTCCATGGAATTACTTCTCTTGTAATTTGGACCAAATGCTGTCATTATTAAGCTCTTAGCTTTTATTTAAAATGAAAATATATAGACAAAACAAATATTTTAAATAATCTTTTAAATCTGTTGGTTTTCAGTGCCATCATTCAGGGCAGCAAACATGGAACAACCCCATTTTGTCCTCTCAGATTCTTATGGAGTACATTAAACTAGGGGAATTTATCCTAAATTGCCATTGTTTTTGATGTTTTAATAGGGATTTGACTCCCAACTTTTTACATCAACTCCAATCATACTACAACTAAATGATAAAGTGCCAAGGGGGGGAAACTTGAATTTTCTTATATTTCTCCTAAGAATCAAAACTTGACCACTACAGTATTCCCTTGTCTTTGATTTTGACAATCATCCAAATTCCCAGCTCAATGTTTGGAAACAGAAGTATCTGCTTAAAGGTGAAGTGCACCTGGTAACAATTAAATGGCAAAAAAAAAAAGGTCTAGTGCCTGTGGATCTGGTAACTTTCTTGTGAAGCTACAAAAACAGTTTTTTTTTCTTCTTTTAAAAAACTATTCCTGGAATGATCTGTATTATTATTACATTGCTGTTTTCAGAATCTAGACACATAACAACATTCATACATTGAAAAGTATTTGGGCAAACCTTGAAAGCAAGTTGTCCTTGGCAAATTGACTGCGGTGACTTATCATAGACCCCTTCATGACTGGTAATGAACCTTAAGCCCAGTTTCAGCCACAGACACCCACAGTCATTCAACTCTGGGACAATGCTACCAGTTGCTGCAATGATCACAGCAGCCTTCCTCCCAAAACTTAATGTTTTGCTGTACAGGACCTTCAAGGGTGGCAGATTTCCAACAGGGCTATGACCCTATTTACTGCTTTCTGTTTCCACTGTAAGAAGAAACTTTGTTTAATTCTTGCTTTTGTGCAACAAAAAAAAATCTGTAACATCTAAAGCAATAAACAGAACTGCAGGCTGTTTCTTCTTCCTTGTTAAGAGTCCTTCCTTCTCTTCAGCCCATTCAGCAAAAAAATATGATCTTTAACATTTGCTAATGGCTTGAATTGGGATCAGTTCAGACATCCCGTTGAGGCAGAATCAATCAACCAATAGCCTTGCTTCGTTTGCAAGTGATGGGTTCACACAATAAAGCTTGTCATATAACAATATCCTGTCATAGTTTACACTGTTGTGTCAAATTAGGTCCCTGTGTTAGTGGTTCACATGTTTTCATTGAAAGCTGTGTATGGTTTTCTTGGCTCCAAAGCTTGTGAAAAAAATGTAATAAACATTGCAATCCACTAAATTAAATTACCAAAATCCACAGTTGGGCTTATAAAATGGGTCAAATTATGTTTCAGTTTATCAAATTGTTGGCTTGGTCCATTTAATTGAAAGTTAAATTAAAGGCAGACATCCCTTCCTTCTTAGCATTCTAACAAGATTGATGCAGAGCCGGTCCTGGGGTTATTTTGCAATTCTAAATAAACACTATAAGTGGTCTGTATGAAAGTATAAAAATCCACACCAAATGTTTAGATATGTTATTAAAAATAATGTCTTCTGTGCTTTTGAGAGTTAACATAGTTATGGCTGGAACACTAATAAAATCCATAGTTTAAGTTTATAGAGTTTTGATAAATTTTTTTCCAGGGCAATACATTTTGAGTACAGATTTCTATAAAGCAGTGCATGGTTAATTAAAATTTAGTGCAGGAAATATGTCTATAACTATGTACAAGCAGCATCAGAATGTCTGGATGGATGCTTAATGCGTAATATATTTAATATAAATCACACATATTTCCGTCTATCTATTTAATCTGCCTACAGGGATTCACCATATTTCCCATGCTTCCATCTTGCTGTGTAAACAACAAGGAAACAGAATATAGTAAGGGTGCAATGCGTTTTGCTTTTCTTTTTCACCTACCTGTCAGTTTTGCAGCTTACATAGTATACCACCAAAGATATACCCTTCTATAGATCCTGATTGTCATCACTGAACTTAAAAATATGAAAAGTTTAGGACAAGAGAAAATGCTAATAAGATGTTGATCTTAGATCCTTTACTGAAGTCCAAATTCTTTGTTCTTGTTTTTAAACAGTCCTCTCCTTGCTGTCTCCTTTGGAATCTGCTGTGCATTTCCAGCAATAACCTTGCTGATCCTTGGAGTAAATCCTCTTATTGGTGCCTTAGGAGCCTTCAACATTTTCCTGTATTCCTGCTGCTATACGCCTCTAAAAAGAATTAGCATTGTGAATACATGGGTAGGAGCTGTAGTTGGTGCCGTTCCGCCAGTCGTGGGTTGGCTAGCAGCAACTGGTAGTCTGGATGCAGGTGAGTATAAAGTGAAAATCATAGAGAAGAATGGGAATTTTAAAAATTCCTTTTTGCTTTGGGACTAGCAAAAAAACAACTACTGTATATATTGGAAATAAGTGCTTTGTTTCTCATAAGTCTATTACAAATAAAACATTCCCTTTTTAATCGACACTTGCTGGAATAGCCTTTACATTTTCCAGAATCTACATCTTCCGTATTGAATTCCATAGCACTCCTTGCTACATACTGATATATGAGTAAAAATCAAGAATATGTTTGGTTCAGAAACTCCCAAGCATATGTAGAGGTTCTTGGGCAACATACACAGAGGTATGAGACTAGCATCCTAATCTCAGGGTGGAAAAGAGTTTTTAGTAAAGATGAGATCACTCCAAGGGAGAGTTGAGCGGCGGGTTGGACTAGATGACCTACAAGGTCCCTTTCAACTCTGTTAATCTGTAATCTGTAAAACACTTTAAAAATTACTTTAATAATAGGCTGTTATATCCTGGGAATGGCTCCAGGCATGGAGATGATGGACTTTGTAATAGTGGGTAATGCAATAAAGTCAAAGAAAAGGGGGTAGCATGCATATAAACCATATGGTTAGCTTGACTTCTCGTTCAAAGCTGATGGAGATCATGGTTTATTTTAAAAAGCTTGAAAGTAGTGCAGTGCTAGAAAAAATAGTATTGATGATTTGAAGAAATGTACAGTATTTATGTGGTCATGTAAGATTCATCTGTCACTGCTAGCTACTGTAAGAAGTTGACAGGTATGGCCTGCAAGATAGCTTTCTTTAAATGCTATTTGTTTAACAAAAATCTTCTTGGCAAGATAGGATTGAGAAGTTTCGCTTCATGAATTTGACAAAGGTACCAAGAAGAGAAGTGAAGTAGATGCTGTCAGATATTTTGAGCTATCTGTACAACATCTACAGTATATTTGAACCAAAATGGAAGCAGACTGCTACTCCTGAGTAGAGAGATGAGATGGCAGAGCAGCTTTTCAATTGATCTTTAGAAGAAACCAGGAACTGGGGTCATGTGATTTAGAAACAGTCCTTACCAGAAGGTTAGAGTGATTTCCTTGTACCAGAAGTTACACTTAGCCTGTGATTTTCAATAATGCTGTGTTTAGGTATGTCAAAAACCAAGCAAGCTGTTAATGTGCATATCTGTTCTGTGAAATTACCTGTGCCTGATCTCTTCCTGCTTAGCCTTTGCCACCAGCATCTTCACATACTTTAAAATTTTGCTGTCTATTCATTCCTAAGATATGAGCAATCTTTTACTAGCCAGGGGCTGTGCTTAACTTTTTTTTTTGAGGCAGTGATGGAGTGATGGTACAAAGGGCATGGGGCAATTTTTTTCTCTTGAATTTTAGAAAAAGTTGAGTTTGTTTAAATATATATGTTTAGCCAATTTTAGACTTTACAATTGTTTTCCTGATTTTAAAAGCTGAGACCAAAGTTGGCTTCAAGGGTAACCCACCTATGCCTTTGATATCATGTGAAAACACTGCCTTTTATTGATCTTTCTTGTCCTGTTCCAAGCCAGTCTCACAATGCATGTGCACCAAGGAGTTTACTTGAAAGAGAATTTCAAGCCAAGGCAAACAGGCCAAGTCCAAATACACCCACAGAGCAAATTTCAAGCCAAGTTCAAATACACCCACAGAGCATCAAAATACCAGTCCCTAGAGGGCTTACTTGCAAAAATAGCCAGAATTCAGGTGGTGAAGGCAAAATTATAGTCAGGTCATCATCCAGAAGTCCAGGATTCCAAAGGTAGGTTGACAGTTGGTCTGAGGCAGCAAGGGGGCAGCTTCCACAGGCAACAAGTTCAGGAAACATACGCACAATGTTACAGCAACCAAAGTGGTTGTTTCCAATAGAGGGTTGCTGGTGACAATAGTGGCAATTCATTAGTATCTGCTTCTGATATAGACAACAAAAGCAGGACAACCCTGACAAGGGAGAAACCATGCAAAATGGCTTTGCATTCCTTGACCTTCTGCACAATGTGCTTTAGGACTGGAGGGAAGTGTTAGATCTAGCCCCTCATCCTGTTTCCCTGACTGCTAGGCTCTTCTGGAGACTCACATTTGTCCAATACCCTCCAGCAATTCCAGGTGTTCCATCTGGTGCACCAAATAGCATGGACCAGAACCTACAGATGACTGGCATTTCATACCACTGAATCTGCCATATAGAAGTCTTTGGAGAGCATCCATGAAGAAAAGAATGGTTCTCACCATGGTTTTGCACAGGCAACTGCTGTAGCATGCTGAGCTTTGCAAATTCAGCTGTTTGCTCACTTTAAGCATTATTTCTATTTCCATTAAATAGAAATGTATCCAATTCATGCCAGGTCTGTCTCACATCATTCTTTTATTGTTGTTGTTGGACTTGCAGGCAGTAGCATTCACTCTGGAAGCTGGATTGAATTGCCACTTGCTGACATTTGGTATGCTCTGAGTCTGTTCTATGCAATTTAGTTAAAAGTTTTGATTGCATAGATTGCACATTCTCTCATTGTCAGTTTGGCATTTATATTTTCATTGTAAATGTTGGAATTCCTGTCAAATATATAGATTTTAAATGTAAGCAGTATTTCATTATTTTACATAATTTCTAGGATGGGCAGTACAAAAATCATTGTAAATAAATACAAAATTACTAATGAATGAAGGACAGTACTCAAAATATGTACTCTTAGTTCAAGGCTTCGTTTCATAAGAATTCATTCAAAAGTTACTTCAGAAAAGAGGGGGGGAAAGGGTTTTTTTTTTTTAATATATATGTATGTATGTATGTATGTATGTATGTATGTATGAAAGACAGATTGTGAATACCTTTGTTAATGTGGGCAAGGAGACAGACTTCCATGCCAGATTTCTGGAATCCATTAGTACTTCATCATTAATTAGCATATATAACTTTAAGTAAAAAGGCAGAAATACATTTGTGCATAGTTAAAAATAGAGAAAGTGAAGTTTTCTATTGAAAAAGTAATTCAACAAGGAAGAGAGAATTAGGCAGAAAGAAATCCAAGGTTTTATTGGCACTTGCTGTATTTTATTTTTTATGGGAAGAGGAATTTGTTTATTCGCTTTGTTAAATCTAGCCATTTAGAGTGAATCATCAATTCATTTTTCCTTTGGGCAAGAGTTTATTACTAATATATCCTTCTTCTTCTTGATTCATGGCATACCACCTAGTCCTATTTAGTGGTTCTGCAATTCCATGATGAGAATTGTGCTGTAAACCAGAAAATCTAAAAGCCAATTTCAATTTTGCAAAGAAAAATGATTAAACATGCAATTAATCTTGGTAGAGAGGATTAATCAAAGGTATTTATATATTCACAGACCTCTCCAGAAAGTGAAGTTTTTTTCATATTAAAGATAAATTGCGATAGTTGAAATATAGCACAAGTATTAATATTTATGAAGAACTTTTCTTTTTTAAAACGTTCCTTTTATCCTTTCACAAAAAGAAAAAAATGCAAAGAACAAAATTATGTATCAAAATAAGAGAAATCTCCATTTTTCAATTGGTCTCGTTTATCTAATAACTTGCATTTTTAGTGTTATTTAATTTGCTTGGTTTCATTTGAAAAAAAAAGTCTAGTGTAGTTTAGGAATTTGAGGCATTTAAATGTATTATGCCTCAAATTCAAATCATTATTGTGGTTAATAGACTATCATTAATTCATATGTATAATTCGTTAGTTGATGAAAAAACTAATTTTAAGTTTTGGGTATGTTTTCTGTTACACTTTCATTATTACAATTATTACTGTAATATCAGTTATCAGCATCTCAGTGATCCCTGCCTTAATTTTATAATTTTTTGCAGTCACGTGTGTATCAAAATCTTGTCTTTATTTAGTTCCAAACAGCAAGTAGAAATTTAAAATAATAAATTTAATAAGAGAAACTAGAAAAAGAAAGACAGGATGGAACAGAATAACCCTAATTACAGCAAGTATTGCCATCTAACAGTCAAGATTTTTCTATTTTTGCCACATTTCCATATGAAAGCAGAAGGTCCTGCTAGCCTTGCAAGATGGTGTCTAGTTCCCACTTCCGCAGTGGACTCCAGAGACCATAAAGCATGGCATCTCCATGCTGAAAGAATGTATCCAATGTGAGACAATCCTGTTTGCAAGAGGGATGTTTGCTAGAGAAGGCTTCATCAGATAAGAGGATTTACTCTGGTACAGTCGTGATGGTGGCATGGAAGATAACAACAGCCTGGAAACTCTGTTAGACATTAGAGACCCACAGTGGCCTAGACCCATTGGTATTACTGGGTCCAAGAATGTTTATCTCAAGGGACTATTTAGTTTTATCTCAGACGCCCTACTTCTGCCTTCTATTTTTCGACATCTTGCCCTAATTTTCATTCATTTTCAGATAATTTAAATAATTCCTGGGGCTGTGGAATTTATAGACTGCCTCTGTGTACTAATGGTAATCACACTGAGGCTGCTTTTCAAATTGCCTTGACTTTGTAATTCAAATTGGGTCGTAGGGTAGACATTAATTATGTCAGCCCACATCTATTTACAACTGGGGATTTTAAACTGGGCACTTCTTATCAGTAAGTGACAGGTGGCAGATGGATAGGTTTAACAACAAAACACCAAGGGGAAAAGAAAAAGACAATTGTGTGTGTAGCCCTTCCTCTTGGAAAAGCCCTCAACTACCCAGAAGAAGGGTAGTAAAGAAAAACCCCTCACTTTGTTTGGAAGCAATGGCAGGAAGGAAGATAGACAGACAGACAGACAGACAGTTCATGTTTTGAATCACCTTCAAGCAAAATGTGTAACTGGTTGCAAAAAAAAAAAAAAGTGGGGGAAGCTTCTTTTCCTGGAGCATATTGTCCTGGTCTTGGAGAATTATATAGAGAATTAAGCTGCATAGATCTTTAGTAAAACCTGAATTTTTTAATCTTCTTCAAAAATGACAACACCCAAAAACATCTTACCCAGTTTGCAAAAGAGACAAACATCTCAATAGTGATGAATAATAGTAAAAGATACTTGAAGGCAAAATACTGTACTGCTCATCTAACAAATGTGGAAACGTATGGGTAATGCTTGTAGGCAGTTGTTTTAAATGTAATAAGGCAAGTCAGTTGATTCTTCTTTCCCACTCATATTGCTCATTCTGCCGTTGAGATACCTGAGGGATTGATGCAATCAAAGTCAGGGCCTGGTCAATACATTCATTGTCATCTTCACTGTACACAGCTGTGTTAAGTTCCTAGCGCTTTCAAATAAAAGAAAAAAAGACTCAACCACCCATATGGGACAGCTGCTCCAGATTGTTCTACCCTGGGTCTCTATTACAAAGCAATCAGCAGGGGGCACCAAAGTAGTAGCAAGAACAATGAGTTGACTTGACATTAGTGTGTGAGAATAATAGGACTGAAATTGATTTGATTACAGCCTCATTAACTGAAACAATATTATGGAAACATATTGTAAACATGTTATGAATACAGCCTTGGATGCTTGTTGAAAATTCTAATTCAAGAGGTGATGAACTCCTGTTTTAATTACTGCATTACTCATCCTCTCTCGTCATCTACTGTTCACCTTCCACTTATTTCTGTTCAGAGCTCTGCTGTTCAATATTTCCCATCCTTTGGGCAAGATAAATCCTTCCATTTGTCAATCCAGGGGAAGTACTTGGTTTGTGCCCGCAAGGTCTCATTCTTTTTCTTTCTTGCTTCTTTAAATTCTGTTGTTGATTCAAGGATGGAGGAAGAAAACAACAGCTGGCAATAAGGAAAAGCCCTATCTCATCCCTCTGGAAAGCATCAAACAATGTGGTTACTTGGAACTTTCAAGATGTATTTTGACCATACTGGAATCACACAAAATTCAGTGTAGTCGTAGCAGGTGTTTGATCTGAACTGGAAATGAATCAGACTTTCACAGAGCTTCTCTTTTTCTGTTCTTCTCTACATAAGATCATAATACATAATCACTTAGGTCATCTACTTTCTTGGAAATGAAGGGAAAGAAGTTATTCCATAAAGCCAGATTTCTAACTTACTAAAGTCATGCTGGATTTAAATCAACCAGTAGCCTAGCCTTTTAAAGGATACCTGATAGTTTAAAAAAAATAAAAACATTCTGAGACTTACTCTATTCATATAATTATTGGAAAGTAAGCTCCAGTGAACTTGACATGACTGATTATTCTTAGATCAGAATAATTGGAGCTTTAATTGGAGCTCTTGCTTTAATTATGCTCTGTACTGGTTCTGATGGAAAAAGTTGATCATTTGTATTAAGGATTAAGCAATACTTAGGTAACTTGGTGATTCTATGGAAGAAAGGAAGGAGTCTGTGGTTAACTTCTCCTGTAGAGAATTGATGCATTCAGGTTTGCTTTGAACAGATTAAAAGTGAAATGTTAAAATGCAGTTCATATTTTAAATTCTTCCCATTTGAGGATGTTGCAGTTGTGTTCATACCATAAGTTTACCCCATTGTTAACGGAGCTATGGTTTATTCTGCTAATCCAATTTTCTGGGTATCCCTGTCACACTGAGGTATGAACTGTCATGCAGGCAAGGTTCACACAAGATTGAAATGTGGCTAAGGTAAATTTGTAGCTCTGTCTGCCATGGAAACAATAGTATGTTTAATTTGGAGAGATAAGAAATTTAAGCTAGTTTGGAGCTGCAAATCAACTAAGGCTAGTGCAAGAATAAAAACACATATTTTATTTACTATTTTTGCATACAATTTCCAAAAGCTCTGAGCATCTGACAAAATCAATTCATAAACAAAAAACTCCCTCAAAAATATTATATTACCCTCAGGTTTAGTTATTAACAACTATCAAAGCTATCAATAGTAGACAAAATGATACACTCACTAGTTTCAGATCTCCATCCCAGCATGCCAACTGGATCTCTGTAGAGAGCAAAATCCAAAGTATGGCAATAGCGATAAAAAAAATCATTTCTTGGATCACATCAGAGAATATTTTAATGTAGATGATGGGACTCAGATATTTTAATGTGGATGATTGCATCTGATGGGATGAGCAGATCAGTATAGAAATTGCAGTCCCACAGATACTCTGGTCTGAATCCATGTAGGGCTTTAAAGCCAACACCGGCAACTTAAAACACTCCTAGAGGTCCACTGGCAACCAATGTAGATCCTGAAGCAGTAGGTTCACCTGGGTTTATTGGGGTATACCCATCACTGTTCAGGCTGCCACATTTTGTACCAGTTGCAGTTTCTAACTGCTTGTGGATGTATAGACTGTATAACAGTGACAACAAACAATATAGCTATTTTTCTACATTGAAAATAGTCCACGATTGTGCAGCCTGTATGACTTTTGCATCACATAATATATATCTAGTTGGGGACCAATTGTAAAATTAACATGTTCTCTTGTAATTCACTACATTCGTATAAAAAATTTAAGCAAGATGCCTTTCTGGATGGTGTATATCTCCAAGAGAAAAACTGTACCTTGCTGAACAGGAGAGAGTTATCCTATTCCAATAGACTAATTTTAATAATAAAAAGTAGCATGACCTGTTGTATTATATCTATAATCTTTGACCTCGGGTCCCTTTTTTTTTTTCATTTAAAAGTAGTTTTTTATAACATCTTTAAAAACTGAATCTGTAACCTTTTTAGGTCACATTGGATAATTCAGCCGAAGCTAAATACTTTTAAGTGGCCATTGTGTTCCATAAAAGAAAAGCATATCCTTAAATTAGAATTAATGAAAGTTAAAAAGTACTCTACATTTTCTCAGTATATTTCCTTAAGAGTCTGGATCACTGATAAAAAAAAAAGATAGACTCAGTATAATTATTTTTAAGAAAATAATTTATATTTTAAGCAAGTTAGATTTTTTTTAAAGAATCTGTTTTCAATTGTTCTTGCATCATAGCAACCTTGCCACTTTCTCATCAGAATATTTTCCGTCATACTAGGGTATATAAAATATATTTTGATATGTTGTACAGTGTAGAAATTAAACTAATGACATGCTTTAGGAATTTTAACAAATCTGTCAACCTATTATAGTTATAACTTCTAAAAAATAGTTTACCTATTTTGCTTGATCCAGTTTTATTGGTGGCGATGTTCAGATAATGGAAAAAAAGTTGTTTATACATAAATAAGGCTCAGTTAATACTAAATCTTAATTTCCAGGTTAAATATGAAAAAAATAACTATCTCCTGTTCAGCAATGTACAGTTTTTGCTTTGAGAAATATACTCTATCAAGAAAGTCATCATGCTTAGATTTTTTATATGAATATTATGTAACTGACAATATTTCTCCTATTGCAAAGTCTAACTGAATTTATGCTTGTTTTCTGATTCTAATATCAGTTGTTCAAACCGGTGTTTCTTAAAGTCTAGTCTGAGGATCCCTTGGGAGTACCCTAAGACCCTCTTAGGGGTACATAAAATCAAAATTATTGCCAGATATTGAAGATATTTGCAAAAATTTAAAACTGTCACTCTTCTCATTATTTT
>JANHJO010009193.1:39576-49754 GCA_032468235.1 Pseudoxyrhopus heterurus
CTGGTTCATATTTATGACCATTGCTGTGTCCCAAGATATGGTTACCTTTTGTGACCTTCTGACAAGCAAAGTTAATGGAGAAGCCAGATTTATTTACAACCAGGTTACTAACTGAACAACTGCAGTGATTCACTTAAAAACTGTGGCAATTAAGGTTGTAAAATGGGGCAAAACTCACTAAACAACAGACATTTTGGGCTCCATTGTGGTTGTAAGTTGAGGACTACCTGTATTTGGCTAAACCTATTCACTTGCCCTGTATAGAGATTTATAGCAACCAAAGTTGGAGAATGTAAATTGTGTACTTTAATTCCATTTTGCATTATGAAAAAACATTATTGTTTATGGTACTTCTTTTGCTTATTCGTTGATAGGCAGTGAAGGCCTAGCATACTTGCATGACAGATACATTAAACTACAGCTTTAGCTGTGTAAACCCTGCTGTTCTGAAACAGAATGTTCTAGGTGAATTCAGTAATGTTCTGTTCCTCCTCAATAGGTTTGTCTGGTCACAGGATAGGAAGAGAATGTTGAGGAATTATCTGGAATATTCTGTTCCCAGAACAGCAGGTTTTGCATACATCTATGAACTGGATGGAGATAGAATGCATTTCGTTCAAAATTGTTCCAGGAACTAAAATCAGTATGATAGATTAGCTAGTTAAAGTAGATCAATATTCTTTGAAAATCTTCATTGCAGAAATAGAAATAAGTCTTCCTGGAGGAGAAACATGGCATTATCTGTCTACTTTTCCATCTAAAACCAGAATCAATCAATGGTAGGTTGCTATAAATTTCCAGGACATTAGCATAGACCAAGTGGTTCAATACAGGTCTTCAGGCAAGTTGATTCTTAAACTTTCTCACTATATTCTTTCTTTCTTCAGTTTGCAATGAATCCTTTTTATGAAGCTAATTCTCCAATTCGATCCACTGCTTTTGATAGAAAGGTTCAGTTTCTTGGGAAGAAGCATCTTTTAAGTTGAATTATTCCAACTGTTAACATGACATGAAAAACCTATTGAGTGAAGCAACAAAGAACGAAGTGTTTTCAGTTTTACAAAGCAAGAAAACTTCAGAAGTCCAGCAATTTCTCTATCAAAGCTGACAACTTTAAATGTGTGTCTATACATGTATATATATATGTAAATGCCAAAATAAATGCTAATATGTGTCTTGGAATTTTCAGGCACCATTTACTAAAATGATCGATAGCATAGACCACACTTTCCTGTGAAGTTTTTTATTGTAGAAGAGTTTCAGTTCAGGGCTGTTGTATGAAGGTAGTTAAATATATCCAACTATGAGTTGAAAAGAAAAAGTAATGGGGTGTGCATGAAAAACTAAGTACTTCTAGCTATGAACAAAGTTAATGTGCTTTTAGTTTGATAAGCTAATAGATATTCCTCACCTTACAACTGGTCATTTAGTGACCATTCAAAGTTATGACAGACCCGCCCCCTCCAAAGTTACAGGCCAATTCTGAAGTTCTGTCCCTTCCAGCCACATGACTATATTTCAGTCACTTGGCAACCACCCTCATTATTGGCTGTTTGTTGCATCACGTGACCACAATTTACTATATTTTTGCCAAAACCCCACATTAAATTCCAGTTTTCAGCAAAAAAAATGCCCCATATTGAACAATGAGTTCACTTAATGACTGCCCCAAATAAAGGTTGTAAAATCAAGTCAGACATGTGCTGCCTGCCTTATGACCGCCACAATGTTCCGTTACGTCAGTAAGTTAAGGACTTGTGCTGCAGCGGATGGGAAAGTGAGCACATGTGCAGCTCTCTTTATTTGTGCGAATGGGGTGCATGTGTCCACCACTGCATGTGCGTGCGTGCTTGCCTGCCGTTCATGTGAAACCATCCCCTCCCTCTCCTCCCACCAGTCCCCAAAGCTAGAAGGGTTGGAGACCACTGATCTAGAGGGTATTTTCATATATGACTTTTTGAATACCACTTTCTCTTTTCTCTGAACATATATTAGTAACATAATGTCTTCAGACAAAATTGCACATCTTTATGTAAAGCAGGAGGTGGTCACAAGTTGCTTGGCTCTACTTTATTTATTTATTAACATTTATATACCGCCCTCTCCCGAGGGACTCAAGGCGTACAATAAAATCACATAAAAACAATATAAAAGACAAAAGTTAAAACCCAATCACGCCCTTTCATTTCAATCCCAAGCCTGCCGGCACAACCAGGTTTTCACCGCCTTACACCTTAATATTTAGGCACATTAAATATTAATTTTTATCCTATCTTTGTTACAAGTAAGGCAGCAAACATACATAATACTTCCTCCTCCTCCTATTTTCCCGCAACCTTGAGATGAATTGGGCTGAAGGAGAAAGACTCGCCCAAAGTTACCCAGTCGTCTTTCATGGCCAAGGCAGGATTAGAATTTAGTCTCCTGGTTTCTGTCCTGCTGCCTTCATACTTTCACCAGGATAGGTTTTCTCAAAATGAAGGACATCCAGAATTTGCAACTGGCAACTCTTGCATTCAAATATTAATGTATGTGCTTAGGAATGCAGATCCATTAACTTCTATTACATAGCTTTCCTATAGAGAATATTTCATTGCCTAAATTAATGCTTCCCCACAGGAGGGGACGGTGTCCCAGCACTTTAAGGAGGCTGCGGTCCGCCCTCTTCTTAAGAAGTCCATCGCTGGACTCCACCTGGTTGGATAATTTCCGACCTGCCTCCAATTTTCCCTTTTGGGGGAAGTTTCTTGAGAAGGTGGTCGTGCGGCAGCTCCAGATGAAACAGATTCTTGACCCCTTCCGGTCAGGATTCAGGCCTGGATTTGGGACAGAAACGACATTGGTCGCACTTTTGGATGATCTCTGGTGGGAGCTGGATGGGGGTAGTGTATCCATCCTTGACTTCTTGGCGGCTTTTGATACCATCAACCATGGGATTTTTCTGGGGCGGCTTCGGGAAATGGGAGTGGGCGGCCTTATGCTGTCCTGGTTCACTTCCTTCCTCTGCGGCCACTCTCAGTGTTGATAGGGGAGAGATCCGGCCCTCCCCCAGTGCTTTACGGGGTTCCGCAGGGCTCGGTACTCTCCGCTCCTGTTCAACGTTTATATGAAGCCGCTGGGTGAGATCATCCATCACCATGGACCGAGGTATCACCAATATGCTGATGATGCTCAGCTGTATGTCTCGGCCCGTGGTGACTTAAGTGTTGCTGTGTCCTCCCACTCACAGTGCCCGGAGGCTGTTAGGGGCTGGCTAGGGAGAAACGGGTTGAAACTAGGCCCTTGCAAGACCGAGTGGCTCTGGGTTTGCGGTTCGTTGGCTCAGGGAGAACCTTTGCCACCCTTGGTCTTGGATGGGGTGGCACTACCCCAAACAGACCATGTGCATAATCTAGGGGTTTTCCTGGACTCACGACTCCTGCTCAAAGAGCAGGTGGCAGTCATGGCCAGGAGGGCCTTTGTGCAACTGTGGGTTGTGCGCCAGTTACGCCCTTTCCTGGACCAACAGTTCCTACTCAGTCACTCATGCCCTAATCACTTCCCGTCTTGATGATTGCAACGCGCTCTACATGGGGCTGCCCTTGAAGAGCATCCGGAAGCTCCAGTTGGTGCGAAGTGCAGTGGCCCACATGGTTCTGTGCAGACCCTGGTGTGCACGTGTATCACCTTTCCTGCGGGAGCTGCATTGGTTGCCGATTTGCCTCCGGGTGCAATTCAAGGTGCTGGTTGTCACCTTTAAAGCCCTTCATGGCTTGGGACCAGGTTCTCTGAGGGATCGTCTCTTGCCGGTCACATCTACCTGATCCATCAGAGCAGGGAAGCAAGGAATGTTGCGGGTCCCATCTCCGAGGGAGATACACCTGGTGGGACCCAGAAAAAGGGGCCTTCTCCGTCCCTCTCTCTGGAACATTATTCCCCCAGTGATTAGAATGGCCTCCACTCTAACACTCTTCCGGAAGGTGCTGAAGGCCTGGTTCTGCCAGCGGGCCTGGGGAACCCAGAGCGGGATGGAGCCCATGAAATGTCTCGTGTGATCTGTCATCAGGACGGAGGGTGGGAGTTGGGGGATGATTTTGTAACATTGTACTTTATTAATGTTATTTGATTGATTCTTTTTGTTGGTTTTTATTGTTTTAAATGTGGTTTTATATTCTGTAAGCCACCTCGAGTCGCCATGGGCGAATAGACGGCAATATAAATTCAATAAATAAATAAATGGACTGGATGGTGTAATAACAAATTAACTGCTGGAGGATATAAAGGCTTTACATTGTTTGCTATGCTACAATAATTTTGTCCAGTGTTTTCTACAATGTTCATTAAATAACTCTCAAACTTATTAAGATACAGCTTGAATGTATTGCGGTTTGCCAAATAAATTCATTATGTTCTGACCTAGGCTTCACAAAATCACGAAACAGATCCCTTGTCCTGAGAAAACCGCTTTTTATTTGGCTAATGTGAATCCCTATCATTCACATCCAACAAAGTCCCAGCAAACAAACTTTCAAGGGTGAATTGCAACCACAGATTTTATCAAGCTTGGAGAGTTGCCAGGCCGATGGCTTCCAAGCACAACACTGTACAAGAAGTACTTGGCGAGGAGTTTCTGTGAGTCACGAACAAATCTTCACACTAATTAAATGAACTAATTGTCTCCTGCAACTCCCCTTTCGCTCCTCTTTATGGGATGGGCCATTGGGAGGGGCCATTCACCGTCCACCTGTGCCTTTACTCCCTTGTTCCTTAACAGTTCCCTTCTCCTGGCAGCTCTGCGTATGCGCACATCAGGAACAGGCTCCAGCTATTTTTCTGCCCCACTGATCTCTGATTCCGAAGGCAGCTGATAACTGTCGGACTGCCCTGGCCCCATCTCTGCCTCCGACGCAGAGCAGTCATCAAAACCTTCCCCAGGCTCCAGGACTGGCCCAGGTTCCTTCTCTTCCTTCCTCCTCACTGTCCAAGTCTACCGCCAGCTCCACTGGCGGGCCACAACACATTATGTATTTATAAACAAATTTAAATGGCTACCCATTGTTCAGTGAACCTCTGAACTATTGCCAGTTCACTGAATAGTTCAGACAAATCCTTAAATAACTACCTTAACTATTTCACTGATTTTTGAATTGATATGCATCTTGTACTACTTTTTACAGGAAAATACTTAAATGTAAAGATACAGTTGCACAAATGACTTAAATGTCAGTTATATGTCTGTAGTGCTAATTTTATTATAGTGAAAATATTTAATATACTGTACATTTTCTGAGAACTGGAATTTTTAAAGGACAGAAGGAATTCTAATTAACATACTTTCGGATTTACAGTATACCTGCAAGTTCTGGGAGCATAGAGAAGCATACATTGCCGGCTACCAGAAGCTTGGCAGTTCAATTCTCACCAGCTCAAAGTTGACTCAGCCTTCTATCTTTTCAAGATCAGTAAAATGACCTGGATTGTTGAGGGCCATATGCTGGCTCTAAACCGCTTAGGGAGGGCTGCAAAGCACTGTGAAGCGGTATGTAAAGTCTAAGTGCTATTGCTACATGTTACTCTGCTAAATTTATCCATGCTGTTGTATGGGATAGATTGGGTATTTTAAATCAATCGTTAGTGGTCAGCCAAATGAGCTTTCATGGCTGAGCATGAACTTAAATTTGGGTCTTAACACTAGTATATTTTGCAAGTTGAAAAGCAAAGATGTTTCCAGTGATACAGGAAGGAACTTCTCTTTAAGACGCCTATCTAATCTCAACATTGGAACATACGAGAATGCACACAAGTAGGGAAATCCTATATGTTAACAGAAGATCACTCATAATGTTGGAATACATTTTCAGTTCCTAAATATGTAAGTATTAACCGTTGTATTTATGTTTTCTGTATTGTGATTTAAATAAGGACCACTTCTGCATTTAGAATTCCTTATTTTCAGTCGTAGCCATGCAAAGCAAAGTGAATTTAAGATCAAATATTGTAACATACACTTCTCATTGGGATGTCATCATAAAGATGATAATTCTTTTTACCTTTACATACAGGTAAGTCTAGAGAATACAATGAGATAGGGTGTGTTCTGACTTAGGCTTCACGAAATCATGAAGCAGACTCTTCGCCCCGATAAAACTCCTTTTTATTAGGCTAATGTGAATTCCTCTCATTCACATCCAGCAAAGTCCGAGCAGAGTCTTTCAAGATTGATTTACAACTACAGACCTTATTAGACTTGGAAAGTTGCCAGGCCAATAGCTTCCAAGCGCAATGCTGTACAAGAAAATACTTGGCAAGGAGTCACGAAACAAATCTTCACCCTAACTGAATGAACTAATTGTCTCCTGCAGACACCCCCCCCCCTTTCACTCCTCTTTATACCCTATGGGAGGGGCCATCCACCTGTGCCTTTACTCCCGAGTCGACCCTTGTTCCTTAACTGTTCCCTTCTGGCAGCTCTGTGCATGCACACATTGGGAACAGGCTCCAGCTGTTCTTCTGCCTCACTGATCTCCGACTCTGAAGGCAGCTGGTAACTGGACGGCCCTGGCCCCAACTCTGCCTCCAACGCAGAGCACTCATCAGAGCCTTCCTCAGACTCCAGGACTGGCCCATGTTCCTCCCCACTGTCCGAGTCTGTCACCAGCTCCACTGGTCACTGGCGGGCCACAACAGGGTGGTTAAGAAAATATAAATGAACAAAATATAACAAGTTCTCAAGTCTAAATTCTGTTCTCAAATTTATTGAATAATGTGGTGCAGTCCCCTAAAACTACATCAGTGTACTTACTTGAGCATATTATGCTTTTTACTAAAATAGTATCTAAACAGCAGGGGAATAGTAACAGACCAGCACATGGTAACTATGCAAACATATACCAAAATAGAAATGTAAAGATAGTATAATTGGAAATGGAATTAAATAGAGATGTTTGACTTGAAGCAGTGAACATTTCATCCACATGGTATTTGTAAACACCATGTGATTTGCAAGTTGTCTTGTTCAAGTTAGCTGAAAAAAGTGACATGACATTTTCACACTTACTGACCGTTGCAATATCCCCATGGTCACATAATCAAAATTCAGACACCTGGCAACTGTATATGACAGTTGCAGTCTCTGGGGATCATGTGATAACCTTTTGCAACCTGACAAGCAAAATCAATGGGGAAGTCAGATTGACTTAATAACCATGATACTAAGTTAGCAGCTGCAGTGATTCACTTAAGAACTGTGGCAAGAAAGGTAACATGGGGCAAAATTCACTTAACTGTCTTGCTTAGCAACAGAAATTTTGGTCTCAATTGTGGTCATAAAGTTGAAGATTACCTGTAATTCTCACCCAAACTCAACAAACCTGTCTGGGATTTCATTCACGGAGTTTCAATCAAAACTGAGTCAAACTAATGTAGTAGTTTAAAAACCTGACAACCTATGTCACTATTTAAGACATACTGTAATCCAATTTTTTAAAAAACAAACAAACACCTAGTAACGTATTATCTACTGCCCAGTGTTGGGCAAGAAGAGCAGATAAAGACAAACACGCACAGGCTCCATATGTGCATATTTATTATCTAACTCTACAGGCAGCTCAGTGACACTAGGCAAATAGCAAAAGCCCTTAAAATGTTTATATTAAATCAGATCTTTTTAAAAAAAAACAGATTAAAGATGCAATCGTGAATTAGAATGCACTATCTACTAATATTGCTTTATGAAAAAAGGTTTTAGTGAAGCAAAACATGAATTAGTGACCTTAAAAATATACGTGTAGATATAAAATTTCTATTCCTCATCTGAGTCCCCAAGTAGTGCTTCTAGAACTTTCAAGTTTTAGTATATCATTTATTATTCAAACATTTAAATTAAATGAATTCTTGAGTTAATACCTTCCCCAAATGTCAGATATCATTTATTTAGCAATAGGTCACATTGAAGAGAATCTTCTGGCCAGCACATAAAGCAGTAAAATATTACAGTTTAATATATTAGAGTGTCATCCAATGAATCATTATGTTCTATTATTCTCAGTTAAGAACGATACTGAACCAAGAGATAAAGCTACATAGTCAACAGCATGAAGAACTAGGTTTGGGCTTTCGGTGAAGATTTATTGTATCTGTTTGCATCAAGTGATCTGATCTATCATCAGTAGCAAGAACTCTTCGAACAGCTTCCTCAAAAGCTGCTGCAACATTAGTGGCATCTTTTGCACTCGTTTCAAAGTAAGGATGGTTGCCATTGTTTCTGCACCAGACCTGGGCTTCTTCTGTAGATACTTGCCTCTCAGTTATGTCAACTTTATTACCCAGTATCACAAAAGGGAATGTTTCAGGCTCTTTCACATCTGCATAGTAAATGAATTCTTTTTTCCAGTTGTTCAGATTTTGGAAGCTTTGAGAATCATCTACACTGAAAGTGAGAAGGCAACAGTCAGAGCCTCTGTAGAAGGGAGTCCTCAAGCTCCTAAATCGTTCCTGGCCGGCAGTGTCCCATATCTGCATTGTGACAAAGTGTCCATCCACTTCCAGATCTTTATTTAAGAATTCTACACCTATCGTATGGAATAACTGGGTATCAAATTTGTTAGTAACATATCTGTTCATAATTGAACTCTTTCCAACTCCTCCATCTCCTAAAAGGATTACTTTAAGGAGCGATGATTTTGTTGCCATTGTTTCAAGAATAGATCCTTTATGATCTCCAGATCTGCAAAATAAAACGAAAACTCACGTTGCAAACATTTCAACGTAAATTCAACATGAAATATTAACTCTATGTGCTAGTGAATCAATCAAAAATATTTTTTTTCGCCAAAAAGAACAGAAGACTGATTTTAGTACAATTAGATACTGTATATTCCACAAATTAGGCAGAAATTCATACAGTATTCTAATGGAGAATACTCACCTATGGAAAGAGAGAGATTGAAGCTGAAATTGAAATACTTTGGCCACCTAATGAGAAGAGAGGACTCATTGGAAAAGACCGATGTTGGGCAAGATTGAAGGCAAAAAGAGAAGGGGGTGGCAGAGAATTTGATGGTTAATGTCATCAACACAACAAATATGAATGAAAACTCTGGGAGACCGTGGAGAACAGAGGAGCTTCATGGAGAGGACACTATAATGACACCAAATAAGCTTGAGTGGCCAACATTGATTGATCTTGAAAGAGTTCAGCCTGGTTAGGACTAGGATGGAAATGAAAAAAACATTCCAGGAAACCATCATCAGGAATCAAACTTGACTTGAGGAAGGTTTTTTTTAATCCTCTTAATAGCATTTTCATTAATATGATTCCATTCTGCTTTGGATTCCAAGTCATCCTCCTCAATTGTTAAAGAGTTATTGCAATATGGCAATTTAGATTTTATATTCCGCAGCCTAAGTTTGAAGACATGCAAGCCATAGGCATATCCACTGCCAAATGCTGCAGACAAGACAATTGGGTGTGTGTGTGTGTGTGTGTGTGTGTGTGTGTGTGTGTGTGTGTGTGTTTGAGATGAAAAACTCCAATTTCCCCATGATATGACGGGAACAATGCAAAGAGTCTAATTAAGAGAGAATTTGGGGGATCTGTGTAAGTGGCATGTAAAAACAAAAGGGAAAAATACATTTCTTTAAACACTTTTCAAAGTGACTATGTAGTGCCAAATGTAAAGGTACAAACAAAAAACTCACACTTCATTTCTTACCACCTTCTGTGATAGTACTCCTACAATCTGACTATCACGTTTAAAAACATTTTCAGTAAAATATAGACAATAAGCATTATTCTCAATTTCAGGTCTTATATTAATAAGAATTGTCTAGGTCAGAGGTCCCCAACCTGTGGGCTGCGGCCAATTTGCAAGCGGGCCATACACACAGCCCCACTTGCATGAGTGCCGGGCACCGGTGTTCAGAGCCCCACCTGCAGGAGCACCGGCAGTTGCAGCCCCACTCGGGCCCGCCATTCACACAAATGAAGGGGTGTCTGCCCCTCACACAAAACAATCCCCTCTTCCCCCCCCCCTACACCAGGCTGCCAACCCAGAAAGGTTGAGGAATGTTGGCCTAGGTAATCAGGGTAAACATTTTAAGTAATTTGCCAAATAGTAGGACATAAAATATACTGTATATACTCGAGTATAAGCCGACCCGAGTATAAGCCGAGGTCCTAATTTTACCCAGGAAACCTG
>JANHJO010009193.1:107924-118204 GCA_032468235.1 Pseudoxyrhopus heterurus
ACTGTTAAGTGGTTCTTGGCTGTCTGCCCAGAGCTATTAACTGGAGAGAGAGGGGGGGGGGAGAGAGAGAGAGAGAGAACCGGCTGAATACCATTTGTGATCATGATACTCTTCTAAATAGACATGCATAGTACTATAATGCTAAAACTTTGACTTAGATTTGTAAAGTGATAATATAGCTTTTCTGTATTTTTAATAGTTTTAAATGATCAGTGTGATACACATTCAGTTGCCATATCTGTCTTCTGGTTTGTCATATATTCAGGCTTTCCTATCGGAACTAAAGAAATGCTGTATTTTAGCTTGCTGATAAAAATCTGAAAATAAGTGTTAGTTTTCAGAGGAAATTAAAGGAGGAGTACCCAGTTGAGCTGCATCAAGGAGAAACATCAGAAAGGTTTGAAAGGAAAATTTTGGGAGAAATGGCCAGTGGTCGAAACAAAAAAGACAACAGTTGCCTTTATAGATAAGTTGTTGATTTCAGTAAAGAAGACTGATTTGGATTGACTAGTTTTGGCATCGCTGAAGATTGGTTCAAAAACAAGTCCAAGAAAACTGCTGAATAGAATTGGTGAACTAGAATAAGATGAAGACCACAAGAGACAATAGCTAATCAATATGGAACATCACAATGAAGTGCCACAAAATGGCAGAATAAAATATTTTTTATCAAGCAGAAGGAAGTTAGCTGCCATAGAGAGAGAAAAATTCCATCAGTCTCTGAAATTCCTTCCTTAACTCTATATCTGGAATTAGGTAGGGTTAGAAATACAATACTGTACACATAATCTGCAAGTATCAATCTTGGAGATGTTTAGGCTAACGGTTGGATATTTTTTTTAAATTATAGCCTTGCATTTTACACAGTCTTACCAACTATGGCTTCAAAATGGAGCAAGGATTTATGATGGAATGCAATGCTATAGGTTATGCTTTAAGAAACAAAAACTGATATTGTTAACTTTAAAAGGAAAAAAAATGAAGTGATTTCCTACACTGAATGTCTATCCAGTGCATGGATAGACTATACATGGAACCTGTGGCCATGACAGAAGAAACGTACAGGGATATCTAAATTCAGATGCAGAAATATTTAAATCCAGCTCACTTCTTCTGCTTGCTTATATTGTTAACTTTTTTTTTGTCCTCAGATAATTTAGGTAATGTGATAAGATAATCTAAAATTTAGCTATCACTTTCTGGTCTAAGCATTACTAAGAATTCATCTATAATTGCACAATTAGTAAACATTCAAAAAAGTGGAGTAAAAAGTTTGAACCATTTATATTAAAACTGTTTCCAATGTCCTTAGGGATCTGAAGCAGAAAATGGGGTTCCTGCCTGATAGTTTAATTCAAAGATAGTGAGGACTGGCCCTGAAAACCTTTGCACACAAAGCAAATACCCTACCAGCGAGCAGAGATAATCTCCATACATTCACCAGTTCCCGCATTTGTCATTGTATCAAGTCCATCATTCACCTAGGTAGCCACATAATTTCCAGATTACCATATCTGTAAGATGTAGACAGGACAAGCTCAATGCATTTGCCACTGTGGAAACTGTGTTAGTCTAATAGATATTTATGATACACACTCATCATAACATAAAAATGCATAAAATAAAAAATCTCCCTTGTGGCTATTTATGCTGTCTCCAGGGTATATTCATACTTTTCTGGGAAAGTTAGTTAAAGTATCCCAGCAGAAGATTCCATAGCCACAAGCAGATGTGAGACTAATAAGATAATAGTTCCCACAAACTTTATGTTCCAAAAAAGCTTTTGGACAATCTTCAGAATGGAGGTTAATAGTTAATAACCTTTTAAAAGATTGGTTGTAGAACAGGCTGGTCTACATACTCCTGGGCGACAGACTTTTCATCAACTTGGTTGGTTACCTTTATACTGAAGTCTCCTTCCATAAATTGATTGCCTAAAATCTATTTTTAAAAAATAATCCCAATCATACAATTCGTGTTTATTTTCTTTGAAAAGGCAGCCAATCATGATACAATTAATGCAATTGCAAATAAAATATCAAGAGGCAATCTTATGAAATGTTTTGCTTTATCTACCAGCAATATATCAGCAACTTATTAAAGTGCAATTCATATTTTTGCCAAATGTGCACACATATGCACAGTTCTAGAAATCAATGTGGCAAAGCATTTGAAGACAAATGTACTAAAATTAGAGACAATCAATTAATAAAATCACAGTATAGAAAAGCAAAAACCATCCATCATATATCTTGATTTAAACCTTCCCTTTTCCTGCTAATTAATAGAAATGTTGGCAGTTATTTTGCTGCTAATCAAATATCTGTGATAGTAACACTCTTCTAGGTCCATTTCTTGGAATTTCCCTGTTTTCCTTTGGGGGGGAATCTGGAATGTGTACATATCCTAATATAATGAGGAAAGATAATAATACAAACCAAGTAACATTTAATTTTCATGTTCTTACATTTAGGTCTTACATTTATGTCTGGGTCCATTTTACCATCATTAGAATTTGAGGAATTAAGCTATAGTAAGAGAGAGACTGTAATTTTTAGAACCGGGTCTAAGTCCCCCCTCAGCCTGGAAATTTGCTTATTCTGACTTATTTATTTTGTTAACATATTTTTTTTCTTTTTCTTTTTTTCCCTTGAGTAAAAAGTCACTTGGCGATTTTAGGCTAGTCATTCTCTCTCAGCCTAACGTATCTCACAGGATTGTTGTGAGGATTGTATATGCTGTCTGGAGTTTGAGAATGAAAGAGAAACATAACTCTAACAAATACGATGTGAGCTTCATGACAGAGTGGGTACTTGAATCCAACTTTCTAATCTTACAATCTACTATTACATTGATTTCATCCTCTTATTTCTCCTTTTTAAATCTCCTTTTTAAAACTGTCTAAAAACTGTTCAAAATGTTTGAATTGTTTCTGTGTTCTGATTCTTATTCAAATGGCTCCAGGGCCTTTCCTCCACCCCACTCCACCCCCTGAAGGAAAGTAGCAGTTATGAGAAATTGTTTTGATCAGAAAAACACAGTGGAAAAAAGTTTAACTCCTATTTCCTAATACAAATTCCCAGAGATATTAACAGGCCCATGCCGTTTCTCCAAAGCAACAAAATAACAAAAACAAAACGATCTTGTCGCATACTTTACATTTTACCTATTTTAATCTTAAAATTTTTTTCTTTGAATTATTGCAATCAAATAATTTGGAGAATACTTTTTTTTAATATGATGTTCTACCTCAAGAAGCCCCACCCCCCCATGGAACAAACCAACTGAAGCTCATTTTATGGTTTCCTCTACTCTGTCTGTTTTGTTGGTTTCACTTATTTATTCTTTGTACGAATTACTGCATGCAAACCAAAAAAAATCCATTCCATATGACTAAAATTTTTGTTTTAAATGTGGGATTTAGAATGTCTACAATTTTTAAAATTTTTGGTCTTTGTAGAAATGGACAAGAAATGCCCCATAATTAATCATGTTTCCAATAATCTGAATCCAGAATTCTTCTATTAAAAGCAACTTGAGAATGCAGTCGTACTTATTAACGGCAAGAGACATCATTTTTATTATTAGACAAGTATTGCTCAAATAGATTGCTGCTAAATTAAATACTGTGAAATTCCCTAGTATACTGTATCTATAGCAATTGCCCATACAAGGTTTCTTCCTTGAGATAGGACAGGAGTTCCAAATTCCATCTGTTCCCAATAATGAAGGACTCCAAGTAAAAGGATTTAATCATATCTTATAATTGAATAGGGGATTTAATATGCACAAAGTGGGCCAGACAACATCTGTTTCACACATGACCCTCCCAAGTAGAAGTTAGTCCCATACATGCAGTAGGCAGCATGTTGAATTTGGTATTCTGCTTGATAGAACTGATAGGAAGGTAAAATATTCCACATAATTCTATCACCATTAACAGATTCCTCTTTGGTTAGTTACAATTAATTTATTTTTGTCAAAAACATATATAGATATATAAAGTGGAAAACATAAAACATGAACAAAGAATTACATATTAGTAATTAAAGGAAACAGTAGGACAGGGACGGTAGGCACGCTGGTGCACTTATGCACGCCCCCTGCTACACCTTTTCCAAACAAAAAGGAAGTTTGTTTGATATATATATATATACTCTTAGGAAGCATCAAATCCTTTTGCAAACAGAGATAACTACCCTCCCCTCCTCTTCCGGTGGCTTGGAAAAATCTTAAATCTAGTAGTAGCAGCAGTGCAGGGAAAGCATTTTTCACCCCAAGGAGAATCAGGAATTTCTTCACCACCAGAAAATTTTTTTGGGGGGTGGCCTTTGTGTTCTGTCTACTACGTGCTGCAGTGATTTTACTCAAGGGTTATGGAGGTCATCAGAGCCAGGAAAGGAATTGGTTGTTTTTTTTTAAAACTGTCCAGGGGATGCCTAGAGGGCTTATCTGTTAGAGGTCACGTAAGCAATGGTTCCCTCCCCTCCCCATACCCTTAGGAAAAAAAAGGAATTTTCTGGGGAGGAGGAGGGGTGGGGTCAGAAAAAGACAGGGATATATAGGATGAAGGGAGGTGGGTGGTCTCTGGCTTGCTGAACCACACCAGCTAAAGGCTGTGAAGGCATCTTAGGCACCTCTGCAAGAAGGAAACTGCTGTGAAATTCTTTTGGAAGGTAAGGAAAATAAAAGATGCAAAAAAATAAAAGAGGTTTTGCTTTTGGCATCGTCTCCGGGTAGACTCTAGAAGAAAGAATTTGCTTTGCAAAAGTTTATTTATTTATTATTTGGGGGAGAGACGATGGGTTAATCAACTTTGCAGGATGTGTTCAGAGGGGGAATAATAAACAGTGATGCTGTTGGGTTGGGTTTAAACTGGTTTTGATGGCAGTGGCTTATTGGATTCCTGGTTTTTTTTGTTCCAACTGGAGGATCTGATTTGGTCCCCATCATCCCCAGCCAGCTAGGGTTAATGGGATCCTACAGAGGAATAGGAGGGGAGGGAAATGGCTGGGGAAAATTGAAGTGGGAAGGAGAGAAAGCTTGGGAAAAATCCTGGAAGGAAAACAAACTTTTTTTGAGTTATTTAGAATTAATAAAACCCTTCGTGGAAGATTGATCGAATTGAAAGCAGTTGGCTGTTTTCACGTTTTGTATTTTTGCTTCGCCCTGTGAGAAAATCCTTTTTTCAAAATTATTACAATTTTTTTTATAAAAAAACCCTGGAATTGGCTGCTGGCTAGCTCCTTCCGCCTGGGGGCTTGGCCCATCCTTTCGTTTGTAGAGATCCTTTCTTTAAAGTTGTTTCACTACAGGGGAAATGAATGGCCTTGGTGCCATTATCTTTCCCTGGCCTTTTGAGGACTGGCTGTTCTTGCAAACTTATTTTCCTAACTTCAGTTTGATTCTTAGCCAGGTTGGTTTGCAGATCCGAAAAGTGAATCTCCATTTTTTGTGTGTGTGATGGTTTAAGATTTTAGTTCTGTGTGTGTGTGTGTGTTTTTCCCCCTGTTCTTGTTGTGTTGGAAAGCACACTTAAGAAATTGGAAGTGGTCTTCTGTGATAAGAAGTCTTGAGGACTTCTATCAACAACAGCTACGCCCCTGTTGTTTTTTTAAATAGGGTTAATGCAGCATAGACTGCTGCTGGAAATAATCAACCTTCAAAATGCTGCTGTTGTTTTTTTAGAAATAAACTTTTAATTAAAAAAATATTTTCCCCAAATCCAGCATCCTGCTTCTTATCCAGATAGTGGAGCTGTTCTGGTCTCCCAAAAAACTGGAATTTGCTGTTTGTAATCCGGATGGCATTAAATAAATCAATTCTCCTTATTTATTTTTATTCTCCCTTATTCTGCTTGTTTAAACTTTCTGACAAACTTTTAAAAGCTACTTTTAAAAACTTCTCCGGGGTTGAAACAGCAGGAGAGAAAAGAGATGACATGTGTGATTTACAACCCAATTTTTTTTCTCTCAGATGTCCCCAACTACAATTCCAATAAGCCTCAGACTACGGCATGGGAGGTGTAATACCAAATAACTAGAAGATTGTGGCAGGTTTTTTTTTTTTTAAAAGTACTAGTTGTGAGTGGTTTGGAGAAGGCATTTGTATAGGGCAGTGTTTCTCAGCCTTGGGGCATTTTAGGATGTCTGGACTTCAGTTCCCAGAATTCCCTGGTAGGCTGGGGAATTCTGGGAGTTGAAATCCAGACCTCTTAAAAGTAAAAAAAAAACTACTGGATAATTTTTGAAGTAAAGCAAAGAAATTTGGGAGAATGAAACAAAGGAATTTTTCCCTCCACTGGGCAAAAGCAAGATTTGAACCCGTTTCTTCTCCCTCCTCCATCCCTGCAACCAGTCTGTGATTTGAATTAGAAAAAGAAAAAATAAGAGATCTTTGTAAGAAGCTGTCAGAGTTTCCAAAGGCCCAGCGTATCCATTTTATCCAGGAGCAAAGTTCTAAAACAAATCGCTACGCGTCACCAACTTTTATCTTTCTCAGTGGCATTTAATTGCAGGCGTTTATAACCCTTATAAATGGAATTTATAATCACTTTATAATAATGCATTATTTTTCTTCCTTTCTCCATTCCTCTCTTTAGGTCCACGGGGCAGGAAGGTGTGAAAATGCCACAGTCCCTGCCACAGGCACCCCGGAAGGGAGTGAGTATGGATTTTCGTTTTAAGATTGGGGGACAGAAAAGGACATTTATTTTTTTTAGGAAAGATGATCAGACAGGACTTCCACTGCAAAAAAACATTTTTAAAGGCTGTTTCACATTTTGGGTGAGACAGTTAACAAATCTGGATTTTCCTGAGCCCCCAGGATGCACTATCAATTCAGCCCCAAGGACAGGGAGTTTTCCCCACACACAGTTTGTAAATATACCAGGGCATGTTTATCCACTGATCTGCAAAGTCTTTTTTCATGTTTATTTCTTCTCCTCCGCCTTCCTCCACCTATTCAGGACAAAAATATACCCATTTCTTTTCTCCTTAATCAGCAACTAAATCAACCTGCCCTTATCTCAAGGCCGGAGGGGAAAAGAGGAACCAACACAAGAGAGAGAAAAAATCCATAAAATGTAACAGTTGCAAAAATGGAAACTGCCTTTTCCTATTGTTCCTCAAAGCTTGGCATCTTTAAAATGTGAAATTCCCCGACTCAAATGTTTTTTTTTTTTTAAGATATGTGGATTTCAACTTCCAGAATTCTCTGGGAACAGAAGTCCAGATATTTTAAAAATTGACCAGGCTGAGAAAGACTTGATTCTCCAAATAATTAGATGCACCCATGGAATTGACTTCTGTGCTCAACTGAATAAGTCTTTACCCGTTTCTTTCCTCCTTAATCAGCAACTAAATCAACCTGCCTTTATCTCAAGAATTGCTAATCCCTGCCTGAAGGCTGGAAGGGAAAGGAGGAACCAGAACAAGAAAAAAACAAGAATCAGGGTCCATGCAGATTTGAGATTCTTCCTCCACACTCAATTTCTCTGCAAGCGTTAAATGCTCCAATTATTTGCACAGCTTAGCTGGTTAAGAGGATGCCCTAAGTTAATTCCTGTAAGTTATTTTTCCCATTTTGCAGGTGGGAAAACCGAGGCACTCAACCTAGCCAGTTAGCTAGCTATCCAGAAGGGTCAGTTAGAAGGATTTTTGAAGAGTAATTCGATTTCTTAACTGATCTGCGCTGGTTCGGTAATACCATCTCTGCATCGCTTGAAAGAAATTCTTTCTTTTTCTGCAGAAAATGACCACGATTCTCGCTCTGGTGACCCTCATCGCGGCCTTCGGATCGTCTTTCCAGTATGGGTATAATGTCTCCGTGATCAATTCTCCTGCTCCGGTTTGTTGGGGTTTATTGAATCCATTTGGAGGGGGGGGCATTTATTGGCGGTTTATAAATTTCAAAGACACCAAATGGCCGATGGTGTTTATTTTTTTTCAGTTTGGCTTTAGAAAAAAAAGAGAACAGTGTTTTTCAACCTTGACCTCTTTTAAGATGTGAGTCCGCCTCTCTTGAAAGTGGTCGAAATTGAGAAACAACAGATTTAGAAAGCGTTCTTAATATATATATATATATGTTAGAATGTATTTTGTACTGCAACGACTACAGAATTATTCAGCCAGCAGATGGCAGTGTTTAGTATGCATCTATGGTGATAATCTATGGTTTCTTTAGTAGAGTTTCCTGTTACAGTCATACAGTTGAGCAGTAAAGCACATGGTGTCTGTGCTCTGTGATGTTTTATATGAAATAGAATTTTCTAACAGGAAGAAGTACCTTTTGAGTGGGACTTGTTTCAGCTCAAATGACAAACTCTTAATATTGTTTAAATCCATTGGGTCCAACTAAGGTACTTCGTACTGTAACCCTCAAATTTTTGCTGGCTGAGGATGATGGGTGTCCAACCATTGGGAGCCCCTGGCCATCACAAATTGGGATGCTTCTTGATCCTCCTCTGATTTGGTCCTTTCTTCCATCCATTCTTCTTCCAGTTCATGCAACAATTTTACAACGAAACGTACCAGGAACGATACAGTAAATATATGGGCGAAAGCTTGATGACGGCCCTCTGGTCTCTGAGTGTATCTTTCTTCCCACTTGGGGGATTCTTTGGATCGCTGATGGTGGGGCCCATGGTGAACAACTGTGGCAGGTAGGTTTCCTTCTTCGTTTATACAATTCGCATCCTGGGTCAGGTGTGATGCTCCTGCTGGCCTGGGAGATAGAAAACATCCACAGTGCCAGGAGAAACATCTGGCTTGGCTTCCCTCCTGGGTGTGCTTGGATGTCCAAGCAAAGAGGACCTCCTGGAATGGTCTTCTATGGCCCACAGAAGGGTCTTGTCTAAGGAAGAAGGTTGAAGGCCAGAACTTCACCCTTTAGAGCTCCAAGCTGAATCTTCTGAAGCTCTTGAGATGTTCTCCTCCTTTCCAGAAAGGGCACCCTCCTTATCAACAACATCTTCTCCATCGTCCCCGCCATCCTCATGGGGGCCTCCAAGGGAGCCAAGACCTTCGAAGTGATCATCATTTGCCGCATCGTTATTGGCATCTGCGCAGGTGAGAGACCTCGGTGCTAAGACGAAGGGTAACCACGTCCATCTTAGGGGCCATTTTCCATCTCCGTGTTAAAAAAAGAGGCGGGGAATGGGGAATTCTGGGAGTTGAAGTCCACCGGAATGGGGAATTCTAGGAGTTGAAGTCTATCGGAATGGGGAATTCTGGGAGTTGAAGTCCATCTGAATGGGAATTCTGGGAGTTGAAGTCCACCTAAAGGGGGAATTCTGGGAGTTGAAGTCCACCTGAATGGGGCATTCTGGGAGTTGAAGTCCGCCCATCTTAAAGTTGACAAGGCTGAGAAAGAATGCCGCAGAGGGCCAGTGGGATGAAGCAAAAACCCATTACATAAAAGAGCCCATTGTTATGTTAGTAACACGGTTGTTAAGTGAATCTGGCTTCCCCCACTGACTTTACTTGTCAGAAGGTCGCAAAAGGGGAATCGCACGACCTCGGGACGACGCAACCGTCATAAATACGAGTCAGTTGCCAAGCGCCCAAATTTTGATCGCGCGGCCACGGGGATGCTGCGACGGTCGTAAGTGTGAAAAACGGTCATCAGCCTCTCTTTTTCAGTACCGTTGTAACTTTGAACGGTCACTAAATGAACTGCGGTAAAGCCGAGGTCTCCCTGTGCAGGGCTTGTTAGGTTTTTGCACCACGCGGAGCAAATGTGCAGTCAGCTGATTTGGGTCTCAAAAAAGAGGCTTCCTGGGGGAGGAGAGACAGCAGTGGACAGACTTTGCGAGGGGGGTGCGAGGAGAAGCAGCAGCAGGTGGGAACCTAAAGCCGGGAAGATTTCCTGACCCAAAGAGAAACGGAAACGGTCTGCTTAAAAACAGAATGATTTCTCCTCCAAGTTTGTACCTGCCCAAGGCAGCTCCGGGGCTTTCCGCAAACCCGGGGTGGTGTGGCGGGTTGGACTAGACTGCCTCTAAGACCCCATCCTACTAATCCGTTCTGTCACTTCAAGCGAGAAGCCCGATTGAGATGGGTAACTTGGGGTGGGGGGGTCACCCTTTTAGCCCCGTGTCTGTCTCCGTGGGCTATGCCAAGCTTTTCCGAAGGAAAGCAGAGCCCACTATTCTCTTACCGTGATCCTGTTCAGGCCCGAGACTGAATCCTGAGCGATGCTATTTGATAGGAGCTGCAGTGGCTCAAGTGGTAAGAACAGAGTACTGCAGATCAGCAGTTTGGCTGATCGAATCCCACCAG
>JANHJO010009193.1:183964-197731 GCA_032468235.1 Pseudoxyrhopus heterurus
GACTTATACTCGGGTCGGCTTATACTCGAGTATATACGGTAAATTAATGCAATGTCCTTAAAATAAACAAATTATGATTGCATTTCAGCAATCATAATTTCCTGCAGAATGCAGACTGGAAGTCAAGCTGTAGTGGATACAGTTCTATGTGCCAATACAGGAGGAAATTTCCTTTTATCTTTCCTGGCCTGCAAGCTGAAGGGGTTGTCAAAAATGAGGAAGCAAACCAATTTGCACAATATGAATTTTTAAAGATTTCCTGTCTTACCTCTACTACTAAGCTGTCAAAATGAAATAGCAATGTTAGCAAAGCTTCTCTGAAATCCACATCTCTTAAGAAATTGCAGGATAGGGTGAACAAGAAGTTCCTCCTTTACTGCTGAAGACAAGTGACTTTCAGATAGCCCAAACAGAAAACATCTGAATAGGATTAAATTATTTTAAGGTGCAGCTATAAAGAGCTTGAGTTGTGTTGTGCTGTGTCTGTGGACGTAAATAATGATTCTAATATTATGTACCTGAATGCTATCAGGGAATATTCTAAGGAGCTGAAATTTCACATACAGATTAATTTGCTCAGCTGACTTCTTGCTAATTTAGAACCACAAACTGTGGGCAATTGAAAAGAAAAAGGAAATAAAATCTTGCAAGTATGAAGTTTGAAACCCACAGGTCAAATAACTCTCATCCTTTTAGCCATTACTTATGAATTTATAAATAAGCCTGTCTTCTTATATATTAATATTATAGTGGTTGTATTGCTTTTGGCTTTGTGCCCTGTTTGTCCTAAAACATCCAACTGGTACTGGGCTGGTGTCTCTATCATCTTATGTTTTCTACTTTAAAAAAAAAAGGTAGTGTTTTTCATTTTTAACCATAACTAAAACCTAATGTTTCCCTTGGGTTTTAATTAGTATCACAGAGGAATAAGTAAACTTTTTGTTAGGTTCAGAGTGCATCAAATAGAATGGGATTACATCAAATTTACGTGTAAAGTTGGATTCAGGGTTGGGGGTTTTTTTCCTATAATTTTTTACTGCAATGTGGTTGCTTTATAATTTATTCCACAATTTTCATGTGTTTCTCACCTCAGGGTGATTGGAAACTGTTTTCAGTTTTGATAGTCAGTTCTGAGGGTCCCCTACTCTCACACACAAATACACAAAAGAGCTTGTGAGGGTCCCTAGCTCTCACACACAAATACACAAAATTCCCACAGTTACAGCTCCTTAATGTAAATAATGACAGACACCACCATTAATTTAAACCTTAAGCTCTACTGCAGAAGTTCCTGATTGATAAATATACAGCAAATGTCCTTTCCAGTGAATAATTATAAATAAATTAGTGTGATCTATGAGACAGTTCTCCCAGGGTCACATGAGGACAGCAAGTCAGATCCTGCACTGAGTATCCCAACTGAGCGCTGTTAGGGAAATGTTGGGGGAGAACTTTAGGATTGCACTCATCTGAGCTTGAAGAGACCTATGTGCAGAACCCAGGACAGGTATTTATTAACTGTGCCATTGATTGTGACTGTTTATTATAGTTCTCTACAATTTCAGAATGGATAATCATCACACAATAATTGAACTATATACAATAGCCTGTTCATTTCCCTTCTTTTAAGGCATTGATCTAAAGGTGAACAGGAAAGGAAGACAAAGTGATTTTTAAAAGGTTGTGAATAAGCTTTTCTTTCTTTTTTTACTGAAAGTCTATGCCTTGGTGATGATTATATAAACCAGTATTTCTCAACCTTCTCATTCCTCAACCTCAGCATGCTGGGGAATTTTGGGAGTCTGCACGTCTTAAAGCTACCAAGATTGAGAAATACTGATATAAACAACTGAGGAAGGAAAGTTCAGTTGTTATTTTGAAAACTGAAAGCAAAGCAAGAGAAGGCAACTCAAGCATATCAGAATTAGCTCATTCCTTCAAAACTGATTCTGATTCTCTTCTGTATCTATTTTAAAACAAACCAAGCCTATGTTAGGCAAAAGCAAGCAAACTTGAAGTGCACTGAGCTGTTTCTTAGGAACACTACGCTTGTGTCAACTCGGTTCAAATGTGATAAGAAGTTTTACCCAGGCTACTCTTCCACATTCAACACAACCACTTAGGTCACAGGGGTTTCAAGAAAACATAGAAGTCATGATACAGTGTTATAAGAATCGAAAACAAACAAACCACACATTTATCAATGCCTATTGTTATCTAACAAACATATGAGAAGGAATGAAAAAGTTCAATTACCACGTCTACTCACAAAAATGGTGTTAAAACTACTGCTACTGACAATGTACAAAAATAGTAAAATAAGTTAGTAATCTAGCTATATTATATACAATGAGTGCATATCAGAGGGAAGTAGATATGCATAAACATTTACAGAATTTAGAAGCCAATGAGATAATATTCCTATTGAAAATCTAATAAAATGAAAGGATTATTTCATATAAATTCTGCCTAAATATTGAATTTAAATAAAAGTAGACATGTTAAAGAATTGATAGATGAATAATTATTATTTTCTACTCTTATTTCACTATTTGCAACACTATGTTTCTATAATTAAGCAGGCTAATGTAGTCAAATATGTTAGTAATTAATCACTAAATGTACTTAGAAAGCAGCAATGAAGGTTTGAAGAGATACATTGAATATACATTTTTTTTAAAAAAGATTGAAATGAATATGCATATACACACACACATACACACACACACAAACACACACACATATACAGGATCAGGGATTATGGCATTGAAGTGCAGAGATTATGGTTTATCTTAAATATATTGAAGTACAGTATATTTGTGACTGATACTAGAACCCAGGACTTTTGGGCATTTGCCTCCAATTACTGACCTTAAGAATCATACTCCTGACATATTTTAGGGCTCCAGATTAGGCTAGATTGTACTTGACCACCTCAAGCAGTTTATAGTCAATTTAGCTAAATCTGGAGTGCAGATCTTTCACCATGGGACAAATGTATTTATTTATTTATTTTATTTATTTATTGTTTGTATTTATATACAGCTTATCAGGGCTTTACAGCCCCCCCTAAGTGGTTTACAGAAGTAAGCCTATATTGCATATTGCCCCCGACAATCTGGGTCCTCATTTTACCTACCTCGGAAGGATGGAAGGCTGAGTCGACCTTGAGCCTGGTGGGATTCGAACTGCAAATTGCAGGCAGCTGACAGCTACCTACTAATCACTAAGTACTGCTAAGTAATGCTCTTAACCGCTGCACCACCAAGGCTCATTTGACCATATCGGTTATAAATATACTTTGATCAAAAAGAGAGAAGGCAATGATCCTCAAAATTATTTCTAAGATTTCTATAGATTTCTCTATTTTTGGATATTGTTCCAAATATATAAAACTTGTTTCATTTCTGACAATCATATTGCTGGCTTACCCAAAATTGTATGTCCTATAAAGAGGACTATCTCTTGGAATCACATTCTCTAGTATGAAATTTGAGATGAAATGAAAGTTGACTCATGCCTTGGGGGAATCTTTAACCCATTAACTTTAAGTAGATTTTTGTGTTTCCAAATGGGTTTTTTTCTTTTGTGAATTCTCATAAGCAAGACTGTAAATATCTGTGATGGTCACATTTTCTACTAGATGCATCAGAGCATTTTGAGTGTTTATTCTTCCTTTTCTTGCCAAAATAATGTGGGAATATTTGAGTTTTGCTGATAAAATCTCAACTAAGGCATCTGGATTTTGATGCAGCTATTAGGTATAAAATATTGCATTATATTTGGCTTTACTCATAATTGGTGCTTGTACACGCTCACGGAATCTTAATAAACTCTTGAGGAATTTCAATGGGATTGATCAAAATTTGTATTAATTTCAATGAAATGAAATCTAATTTCTGTGTAGTTTACATGATGGACTTGTCACAAATAGTCAAGATGTCAAGAGGATTTCCAACAATCAGTTGGCACCCAACCACTATTTGCATTGAGCCTTTATGGTGAAAATAAAATTTGAGGGTGTGAATTGTGTTATTGGGAAAATTATCTTGGGACTGCATAAAACAATCTTCAAGCATCTTCATTGAAGCTTAATATTTTAGCATCTTAGTGATCGTGTGTCTGGGGAAATAAATAAATAAAAAATAAAGAAGATGCTCACAGGCATGTTCACCATGCAAATTTAAGGCACACACTTCCTTTCCCAAATCCAACATTCACTTTGCATGTAGTGAATGTAGAACTGGAAAGTTGCAAATACAGTATCATCAATAAACTAATCTTTTTTTTAAGTTTAGTCTCATGAAAAACATAGAGGCGATTCCATTAAATTCAGCAGAATCTTAAATTATCTATTTTTCTCCAATCTTCATGTTAAAAAAATTCATATAAAATTAACAAATACATTTATCCAGCATGCCCATATAGTATAGTTAAATAACAGGGTCCTCTTATGGCATTTGAAATGCTATTTGGTTGCCAAGCATGGAGCTGGTATGTGATGCAACCAGCAATTTCATGAGGATTTTCAATAATTATTACGTGACAGTGTTTGTGTGTCTATGCTGAAGAATCACTCTTCTTCTACACATACTACAGGGCCATTTTAGTGCTAAGATACAGCTTTGACTGGTTAGGCATTTGTTGACATTTTTTTGGGTTTAGGGTTGAGTAAACTGTTATTTATAGAAGATCTTTGAGAGAGAGAAAAAACCTTCTTCCTTTACTCACAGGCAAAAAGAAAGAATCATTTCTATTTCCCCATAGCCCAGTGTAAGCGGTTAGTGCAGAGCAAGCAAATCTCACAAGCAATAAAGCAGTCTCATTCTGCAGTCACCTTCTACATACAAGAGAGGTCTTGTAACCACGCAAAAGGTATCCCATAACAGCATCTTACTGCATATAGGAAATTCAAGTGATCTCTTATTCTGTCTTCTGTGCATGGAAATTTGTTTTGCAAGGATAATTAACTTTTGTGATATCTGTTTCAAGTATGATTCTAGGTATACCTCCTCAGAGATATGTCCCAATGTATATACGGTATGTATATCTCTTACAAAGCACCTAGGGAGAGAGATTTAATTTCGATTATTTTATTGCCCAGAATTTGTTTTTGTTTTTGCTTTTCAATTTCCCCATTTCCTTTGATATTTTTTCTTGCTGGAATTTTATCACCATTAACACACTGATTTTACTCTAGAACATCACCTAGTATAAAAATAGAAGCCCTAGAAATCTTGGTTTCTAACGTTGCAATATATCATCAGTATATTTCTGCATTCTATATCTGTGCTATCTTTTATAGCTATGTAGTCATTAAAACTAATTGTTTGAATTATCGTGGCTTTTTTGCCTTTTCAGAATGATTTGCCTGGCACAATTTCACATCAATTAAATAAGAGAGACAAGATCTCTTCCTTGCTGTTAACTTCTACTCTGTTACTAAGGAAGTGAATGGTTTCCAAGGAAATCGTTCATTACAGCACAACATTCAGGTTTGCACAGAAGTATAATGATTACAAAACCAAATGTATATGCAATAAAAGGAAATGCATTGGAATGGGTTTAATCTGAAAAAATGAACATTGTTTGAAACTGCATCAATAAATAAATACACTGAATAAGAGGGCATATTAACTGTACATCGGAAACAACTTGTGTCTTTAATATTTGGAAGTCAGGACAGAACCTTTCATAACATCAAGAAGTTAAATTGAGAATTATTTTTTGAGTAGAGACATATAACATGGTTCATGAGAAGTTCCAGTCCTGACAATCATAAGAGAAAAAAAAAATCTATGATCTCCTTCGTTATAGTGACCCAAGAATCTGTTGCTTCTAATATCTTGTATCTACAGCAGTGCTGTTGAATATTGTCCTTTCTACAACTAAAGTAGTAAGTATCCATTATGAAAGGCAATACATTCAAAACACATTGGAAAATATGTCCAAAATGTTTCCAGGAAAGAAATGATGAAAACTGCTCCCGCTAAAAGGAGAGCCAATGATTATGTTGAAATGATAACATTACAAGTTTATCGACTCTTTGTAATTCTTCTCCTGACAAGGAGGGGACTTGAGATCACTCACAAGTGCTTCAGACAATTGCATGTCATGAGAAGAGAAGACAACGTAAGTTTAGAGCTGTGAGGGACAACGCAACAAACGCCATCTTGTTCCAACCATGGTCTCCCCCTTCAAAAATATACTGGGTTTGCATACTTGCTTTTGCAATCACTTCAGAAATTGCTTGTTAACTGCTTTTCAATTATCAGGAACTTTTGGATTGACAAGTCTGAAAATACAAGGTGATCCTTAGCAAAAAAAAAGTTTTAAATACATGTTTAACAACTTTAAAAAACTTGTTTTTTGGTGTAGAACGATCAGCCAAAGGCTGATTATAACTTGGCTTTTGGAAAATTGCAAGCAGGCTAAAAGTATAGATATATTTGAAGTAAGATTTTGCAAATAATTGTAAGAATCCTTCCCATGAGAAAATGTTTTTGTTTTGTGTTCCTTAAAAGAACATGACAGGATGGGACTTTGAAAGTTGGACATTAGATGGAACTGGACAGAATTAAAGACTACAATTAAATGAGAATAATATTTAAAGTTAACATACTAATGCAGAATGGATCAAAAATATTTTAACACTTGTCATATTGAAATATATTTTTGAACAATGGACCCAGAAGTTAATTTTAAGAATGTCAGCATCTATAATGCTTAAAACATGTTATGGTAAAGGAACAAGTTTTATCAGACAAGAGTGCAACTCATCTGAAAGTGAATTTGAAAATGACAGGCTAAGTGAATAATATAGAAAAAGATCCTACATTAGATATATAAAAGAAATCATCTGATGCCTTAATAATTAAAGTGATATACAAATAACAAACCAAGAGACTGATCTGAATAATTTTCCTATACTGGATTTACAAAAAAAAAAAAAAGACTTGTTAAAGCTTTGAAGAATTTTATGGGAAGGGATAAAGAAAAAATAACAGATAATTCAGTTCTATAACATTGAAGGGACTAAAGATTAAGATTGTTAAAGGCAAAAGGAAAGAATATAATGCTGGTTTATTTGATCAATGTTAACATAGCTCTCTCCGCTAACCCTTAATGGACTTTTGCTGATCAGGACAGTATGTATTAGTTTTGTATAATTGCATCTGTAATTTTTAATAAAATTACTGTTAAAAAAAAGAGCAGGTCTAGCTTTTCGGTTTCAAAAAGACAATCATAAATCATAGTACTAAAGTTAGTAAATACAGATTAAACTCCAAATCACTTAAAACAATGTTTGCTTATGTTTGTTCATTTCAACATCCTCTGAAATTCACAATAATTGCAACATTATTTTTAAGCAACTTGGATAGCTAAAAAGAAAACTCGTCTAGAAGGCAGTTAAAATATTCTGTCTGCACATAAAAAGCACATGTTGGAGATATACATGAAGCTTACTGGGAAAGTTCTTCTAAGTCCATGGGACGAATAAAAAGTTATGTGGATTGGCCGTTGGATATATGTGATTTCTGAATGACAAAATACCCTTCATTTCCTAAATCACATAACATTTGCTTCTTCCATTTTCAGGATATGCTAAAGACTATTATGGTACTTATCTGTACAGTGGGCTTGGATACAAGGCACCATGTTTTAACTGTAATTACCTTGGGAGAATACTAATACTCAGAATGAGTTTCTTCAGAAGGCTGTGAGAAAGTAGTAATACAGACATTTTTCATACACAAGATTAAAAATACTAGTGCATACGAGTCAAGTTCTTAAGTTCAAAGTCATACAGTTTCATATCTTGTAGGACAGTAAACTATGTTGACTAGCAATAATAGTCACAAGCATCTAAACAGCATCCAATTAGGGAAAGCTGTCTTAAATACTATGGTTGGGTGTGCTAAGGCATGATGTTCTTGGGAGTTTAATATAGCGGGCACTGTAATTTGTAACTACTGCTTATGGCTCAGCATACTATGTGAATCCAACTGCTGTAATTTATTCAATATGAAGCGATTGAAAGGGTCCTTGGCTTTAATGTTTGAAGGCAGTCAGTATGTCAACTTAGTAAACAAAGCAAAACAAAACTGAACAGGATAACTTTGTATTTGGTCATCTGTAGCCAAGTACCATATGGGCAATCCCCAGGCAAATAAGTCTTCAGAGCCTAAGGGTGGGGGGAGGGCTTGGCTGCTACTTTATTTAAAAGATAGGGTCTTCTATTGTAATTCAAGGCACTGCAGTGTCCACTTTTCTCATTGGTGAATTCACCATAGACTTTATTTTTGAGTCATCACGCTTTACTACATCCTGTGCTTTCTGATTAAGATCACTACTCTGTGGGTGGCTCTTTTCTCTTAGCTTCAGCTAAGCAAAATGATTTCCTGTGCAGACCGTAGGTAGAGCAAAAGCAAATGCAATCCCACAGTACAGCCAGTTCTTTCAATTTCCCCGTTACATTTTTTTTAAAAAAATTAAGTTCTTCTTACCCTTACCATTCTGGTTCTTGAAATACCAGTTCTATTACCTGGACCCGGGTAGCATGCAAGCAGTGCAGAAATGTTTACCCAGAAAACAGCTCCACTGATTCAAACAGGGTTAATTGCTCAGTAGTTTTGAACAGCTCATACTCACCTTCCATGTGTCAGGTTGCTTTCGAAATTCATTTCTCACACATGCACAATAGGGTTTTATATGTGAAATATGTAAACCTGCAGTTGCTCTTCAAGTGCTCTTCATGGTTTAGGTTGCAAATGATTTTTGAGAATTAGATACAAGTGTACTACAGTGTAAAAAACAGGAAGGAATCTGAAGCTTATTAAATGTTGAATTTTCCCAATATCCCTACTGGCCACCCAGGATAGAGCCGTCAGTAGTCTTGACATCAAAAAGATCACGGCTTCTCACACACGGGCACACATGCTACATGGAACCAATTTTAAGAAGTAAAATTGCAAGTCATAATTTACATCAAACCATAAAGATAGGTAAGCGGGGAAACAGCTTAATAAAAGTATCAAGCCAAACCAACAGCTTCAATATAATCATGGTAGATTTGAGCAATGCCATTTAACTCAATGTCACTTTGAAAATGGGACCGTCATTATTGATACCTTAGCAACTACAGCCTTTGGATAATAGTAAAAATACAAATCATGCTTTCCTTCATCCAGTACATTCAACAGAACTTTTAGCGGATCGTTAAGGGCCAGACACAACACCCACCTTTGGATCCAATAATCCACTATCAGTGATGGAAAATCCTGAAATTGTTAACATCTGAGTGCATCAGGGAAAATGCTACAATCTTCTTGTTCTTAACCTGGGTGGTTCCTTCCAGTGCTAAATTCCTAACAAATGTAGCATACAAATAAGCTGTACTAATAACGCAGTCAGATTAGATTTGGACTTTGGAACTTCAGATCCACCTGCACTAAGGTGCGTTTTTCTAGAGAACAATAGAGCATTAAAAAAAAAAGCTTGGTCCTAGTCTCAAACTGATATGTAACGATTCCTCCACGACAGCATTTAATTCCACGTTAGCACAGGCACTTATGCGTCTTCATTAGTTAATATTGTCCAAAAGAATAGATAGCATAGCAAAGTAATCCAGGTTTTAAAACATTTTATTTGCATATTAAAAAAATTGTGCATTCCAATAATTAAAATTTGAACAAAAAAATGGCACTCGATTAAAATGCATTTTACAGCTCGCAGGACCCTGGTACAGCTTTGCGTATATTCATGTGTTATTAGATTACTGTAGTCCCTCTTAGAATCTTCTTTCAAGAAACATGCAAGCTTTTGTGCCACCGGACCAGAAGCTGGACAGGCAGATGGAAAGGAAGGTGCCTCCGTTCAGCGTCAGTAGTTCGCCCTGTTTCTTTTTTTAGGGGGGGGATGTGAAAGGGGCAGTACAGTCATTTTAAATTTATCCAACTCTTTGCATCTTACAAAGTTAAAACAGCTAAAAGAAGTAAAATAAGAAGGCAATGCTTGTGGAATGTACAGTGCATAATTTGGAAGGGCCCATTTCATTACGATTCACCGGCTTGCTTCTCCTGTTCAATTGCTATAAAATGAAAAAAGAAAGAAAAAAAAAGGATGGGTGGGGAAGAAAAAAGGGAAAAAAATTAAATGGCAATTACATAATAAGCATTCAAAATGCAAATTTTAAAAATGCCAAACGTGTCAAAATTTGTAATTGACTGCACAAGTTGTATTTAATTTCATACATACATATTTATGTACAGAAATACGTTCTTTGTTAATGAAATTCCCAGTAACCTTAAGTAGTTAGTAAAGAAAAAGCCTGTGTAAAGATGGTCCGACTTCTTTGTCTCTATGGCCCACGCCCTTTTTTCTTAAGATTTCACCTACTTTCTTTTGAAGGCAGTGGGTTTTTCTCTTGCGTTTCTGTCTTCTTCAACTTAGACTTGTCAAATTTCTCAATTTCAGCCATATCTGGTTTGTCAGACATCGTTATTAATCTGTGCACAAAAGGACGAAAAAAAAAATGAGGTTATACTACACCCTTCCTTCCCTCCTTCGGACAGTCCCCTTCTTTCCTACCAGCTTTTTCAGCTTCCGCATATTGTTTTAATAGGGCGCAACAGCCCTTATTTTTAAACCTTAATTTTATACCCTTAATCGTGTATTCAGAATGACAGATTCATCTAGCTGAGGAGCCGAGAGAAAAAAAATAAAATAAAAAAATCCAAGGATCGCTGCATGCCCACATGGCAGGACTTCTGACGAGGCAGTTGGGGGGAGGGAGGAAGTGATGCATTAGTCAGATTAAAAAATAAATAAAAACCGTTCGCGTTAAGTAATAAAAAAATTATTTTTTCTCCCCTTTCAATAAAACCTCATCGCTGAGGGAGGGCGTGGCCGGATAGCGATCCCTTTCTTAAGTCAGCCTGGACATGTGCAGCCTTTATGGAGAAAAATCAAGCTGAGGCGAATTTCTTGCGAGGGCGCCCAAAAGCGGGCTCCGCGCGAGGAAAGGGGGCGCCCTGACGGAGGATCCCGGGCGACGCTGAAGCACGTCCTCCATCTTGGCTCCCCAGTTCAGACGGCGGGCGCCTTGCCTTCCTCACAAAGGAGTCCCAACCACCGCCCTTTTTTTCTCGCTTGCCGCACTTCCTCCAGCTCGGCGCCCTCAAGACTGCCGACGGGAGTCAAGACAAAAGACCAGCCCTTCCCACCAAAACGGGCGTCCGGCCGGCTGACGGGGCGATAAGGCGCATCTCGCGCCACCGTCCGATTAACCGATCGCGCCCGAAGCCCCAAGCGCTCTGCCTTCCTCCGCCCGCCATCGCCCAGGGCACCGCACGGGCACATTCAGAAGTGATATTGGTCTATAATTTGATATTTTTAGTGGGTCATCTCCTTCCTTATGTATCAATGTTATAATTGCCTCCGTCCATGTTTGGGGTATCTTGGCTTTAGATAGCGCTTCATTATATACTTTAACCAATATTGGGTTTAATACTTCCTGTAAAGTCTGATATACCTCTGCCGGTATGCCATCTGGTCCTGGGGACTTATTATGTTTCTGTTTTTTAATCATTTCTATCACTTCTCCCATTGTGATTTTATCATTTAATCTTAATTTCATCTCTTCTGAAATTTTAGGTAGATTCGCTGCATTCATGTATTGTTTAATGTGATCTTCTAAGATCTCCTCTTTACTATATAGTTTTTCATAAAATTTATAAACTATTTCTTTCTTTTCCTCATTTCTATACCGAATTATTCCTGTATCATCCTGCAATTTTGTAATCCAGTTCCTTTCCTTTCCTTTTTTCAATTTATAGGCCAGCCATCTCCCTGGCTTGTTTGCATTTTCAAAAAAAATTTGTTTGGCTCTTTTAATATTTTCGGCTAGCTCTTGTTTATCTAAAATATTCAATTGGTGTTTAATTAATTCTAATTCCTTTTCACAAGTTAATTTAGCTGGGTTACTCTGTAAATCAGATTCCTGTTGTTTATACCTTTCTTCTAAAATTTCTCTCTTTTCATTCCTTTCTTTAATTTTGCAGTATGCGAAATTACTAATCCCCTAAGATATGCTTTTGCCGTATCCCATACATTCTGCAGCGAAGTTTCTCCATTATTGTTTTCTTTAAAGAAGAAATTCATCTCTTCCCCCAATTTAGACACAAATTCTTTCTCTTTTAGTATATATTGTCTTACTGTCCATCTTTTTACTTTCCCCTGCCCTTTCCATTTTATCCTCACCAGGTTATGGTCCACCCACACATTTACATCTATTTCCGCACTTTGTATATGTTCTATAAAATCTATTGATGCCCAAACCGTATCTATTCTTGACTATGATTTATGAACTTTTGAGAAAAAAATATTGCTTCTCTTCTGAATGTAGTTCTTTCCATATATCTTTTATTTCTAGTTCATCCACCATTTTGAAAAATGCCTTTGGCAAAATTTTCCTAGATTTTAAATTTGTTTTCCCACTTCCATTGTACATCTTAAGTGAGATGACTGGAAGTTTCTTCAGTGTAAAACATATTACTCACATACTATGAATTCACTTGTTTCTTCAGATTCCTGATTTGCTTGAATTGAACCAAAAGTTCTGAAGGGAATTGTATTTACATTCATTTCAACACAAGTACACTATTTCTGTCCCACCGAGGAACCTGTAATTTTCTAGCTCCTTGTGGAATTATTATCATCATGTTCCCAGGCTTGCAGCTAGTGTTTCTGTGGAACCCCTGTTGTGTTTTTATTGCTATGGTTGTTTTTAATTGTCTGTGGGACTGCCAAATTCGCAATTGTATATTTGGATATTGTAAGCCATCCACAGTCCTTTGAAAGAAATGCAAATAATAATACATATTTTATAAGATACTAAGATGAACATAATTTCATGACAAAAATTACAGACTCAAGAGAAACAAAGGTTAAAATATTGCTAAGCAAATTTTACAGAAAAGAGAAAGAGCATAAGGATAATATTAGAATGCAAGAAGAAGATATAAGATACTTTAAAAAGCTAAAATTAAAAAATTGTTTATCCATTCAATGAATAGAGTTGTGTATTATGGCAAGCCAAAGAGTTACTGAAATATTTATGTAATAACTATTAAAAAACTGTTGAGACTTTAAAGTGATATAATGTGAGGCTTCACATAACAGTGGTTAGGAGGCTCAACTTATTTTCCAAAGCACCAGAAAACAAGACAAGAAACAATGGATAGAAATAATCAAGGAGAGAACAACAAAATGGAATTAAGGAGAAACAGTGAGAACAATTAACCAGTGGAACAGGTTGCCTTCAGAGGTTGTGGGTGCTTCATAATTGGAGGCATTTAAGAAGAGACTGGACAGCCAATTATCTCAAATTGTATAGGATCTTCTATATGGGGTTGGACTAGAAGACCTCCAAGATCTCTTCCAGCTGTATTATGATTGAATTGAAAATACCTAAAAGATTTGTTTATACAAATCTGATCAGTCTTAACAAAAAAAAAATTGTGGCCATCTCTTTGTCAGTATATGAGTAATTATGAGCTGGAATAGACATTGTAACAGGTCAGCCATTGGGGGCTGTTTGGATAGACATGGCAACAGATCAGCCAATGGAAGCTGCTGGAAACTGAAACATAGTATTTGTTTTGTATGAGGTCATAAGAAACAGTCTGGAGTCTGGGTATGGCTTTGACTTGTTGAATCTATATCTATAAAAGAGAAGTCCGGTGGGGATGTGTGTTTGTATGTGCT
>JANHJO010009197.1:10522-21495 GCA_032468235.1 Pseudoxyrhopus heterurus
GTGTGTTTGAAATGTTGATTTTATCAAAATCTTCATATGATTAAACATACAGTACTGTTTTGGTACACATGTCACAAAAAAAACTATCTTGGAAATACATTTTGAATGAATCAAATTGAACAGAAATTCATAATCTGGGTTATATGCAATGCAGTATTAGAAACTACAATCCATTTCCCGTTGCATCTTATTTGCAGGCTTCCTGGAGTACCTGAAGATGAAATAATTAGAACATTTTTGTGTGTGTGCTATAGGTAAAAATGGACGTTTTACTCCTTTCAGAGGTCTAAGGTATCCACTGTATCCCTTGATAACAAAAAAAATCAATATAATAATAAGAATGCCAGTTTTTCCCATAATAGAATATGTGTCCAAGCTACAAATAAGGCATTTGGCCTGAGCCACATTTCAGCGGCATAGAAACAAAAGCCATGGTTTCATGCTGAAAAATGTTTGTTTATAAAACTGCTAGCTAAATTTAAACATTGAAATAAATATTTTTTTAAATGCAGGTAATTGAATAATCCAAGTGGGGGATTTTTTTTTCTTTGAAAAACAGCTGTAGTTGTGTCATATATTGATCAGTCCATTTATCATATAAATAGTAAATTCAGAGGGAGAGGAATCAGATTTCTCTTATCTATGTAGAAGTTCTATGGTAAATCAAATAAATTCTTTGGAGTATTGCCATAGTGCCCAGTGTGGTGTGATTTTCAGGAAAAATAACCATACAATATTATACTTCAGAGTGAATTACATTCATTATATATATCACCAAGCAAACCTGCTTTCCTGTTTCTGTTTTGCTTTAGCAATTATTTTTGTTACTAGAAGCATGGAGTGGTAGTATCTCACCCTAAAATACTATAACAATCACATCACATGCTTAACTTCCGATCTGGTATTTAGTCCCAAATTGGAATTACTTGTGCTGCATATCAAAACATAGAGGGACAAGCTTCAGAAGAATCTAATTTATTCCTAACTATTCTCCCCATTAGCCAATGAAGTTCTTGCCTAAGGGTAGTTTGTATCATGAACAAAAAGCATTTACAAAGCATGGGGATGCTTTACACTTAAAGCACAAAGAGAAATCTGTGTTAGATGTCTTGATTTTAAAAAATACAGCAAACATACGCATGCAATAGACACAGCAGTGTTTAATAAAAGGTAGATAAAACTTTTTGTCTCCATGTTTAGTAAAAATACAACTAAGAATAGAATATTTAATAGAAATCTCTTTTCACAATGCAGCTGTTTGCTTTGCTTCAGAAATATAATAGCTGAGAGATCCAATAGATTGTGGGAACAATTTTAATTGGTTTCCATGGCCGAGGGTAGACTTGAACTCGAGGGCGCCCATCCTAATCCAATACTGATCTAATTTCACATGTGTGTATGGCTTTGGTTTCATGTGTTACTTGAACGCATTACAGTTTGAATATCATGATTTATATCTTAGAGCACGGATGAATCAAACCATTTGTGGTGTATACCTGGATAGTGGACTAAAACACCTACTAAGGTACTGATTTATCTTGGAAGGTGCTTGTCTCAACAAAACATTTGTTATCAATTTGCAGTTTCAACAGCACTTGTAAAAACTAAAAGACGCTTCTGTCCATGTCTAGTGCAATGGCAGACCAAAAAAAGCCGACAGAATGAATCCTGGGCCCTTAGAAGTGAGGGAGGCCCTAGGGCATTGTGAAACAGCTTTCAGAGAATACTTCCACTGAGTTTTTACTGGTTGGAGGTGGCTTCTAGCACAGTCTCATTATGTACATAACTCTTACACAACTCTTAGAGTATGCAAAAAATACTTTTGTTCTGTCGGGTACTAACATTTTAATGTCAAAATGGTCATCAAAACATATAGATAACCTTTTTTTCTATTTTTAAAATCATGATTTCTTTATTCTGAACATAGAATATAACATTGTCTTGAATAATTACTTGGAACTTGACAGAATTGTTTTTAATATTATGATGTAAGCCATGTTTTCAAATCCACAAATTCAAATGCCTGGAACAAATATGTAAAAGTCTTTACATACTAGCTGACTAAGGTGAATTTATGTGAGCAACCTTTTATCTATAGCTTCCCCTCCTTTTTTAAAAAAAAAGGGTACCTGACAACATTTTTTAATCTATAAAACCCAGGTCCTTGTGACCTATTGTCTGGACTACTCAATGCACTCTTTATGGGCCTGTTCTTGAAGAGCATTTGGAAGTTGCAACTGATGCAGAATGCAATGTTGGGTATTTGACACACGTAACTCCATTGCTTCATGAACTCCATTGGTTGCTACTGTGTGGCTGGAAGCAGTTCAAGGTGCAATTCATTTTTAAATCTCTTCAGAACTTGGAGCCAGTTACCAAAAGATTGTCTTCTCCCAGTTATCTCATCCAATTTGGTCAGGCAATGTGGGCATGCTGCAGGTCTCATCAGCCAAGAATGTCAACTGGTGGGAACCAGGAGACATACCTTCTGTGCCAGAGCCCCTGCCCTCTGGGACATTCTCCTTTCAGATATCAGGATGACCCAATCCTGTTAGCCTTTCATAAGGCCATGGAGACTTGGTTGGGTGCCTGGGCCTTGAGTATGCAAAGGGCCCCATTCCTGGTTGTATTAACATCCATAGTAATAGCTTTGCTTGGTGCCATACATATTTATTTTATACTGTTCAAATTGTTTTAATAGTTTTAATTTTAGTTTTCACGTCTTATGGTGTATGGTACCAGGAGTCTCTAATTGAGATGGGTGGCTATAGAAATCAAATAAATAAATAAATTTGAGTTATTATTCAAAAAAATTATAAAGTTAGCCAGAGAAGTGATTTTTTTTTTGAGATCATGGATACACTGTTAAAGGAATAGTCAAAATAAACAAAAACTTACATAATTGAACAAATTTATTTTAAGCAATATTAAAATTAAAAATGAAACTATAAGGATTGTTACATAGCATTTTGAATGACCTTCATTGATAACATACAAAGATACAAATAAAGATTTAGAAGGCATGTTGATCTGTTTCCTACTGGGATGGGCAGACTCAAATGACATGATAAATTTTGTCATGACTCAGAATCACAAGGTTCTGAGAATTCTGAGAATTCTGAGAACAGAATTATTTTTCCAGGATGGTAAACAGGAATCACGATATGTGACATAGACAGGCAAGACTAATAGTCACTTCAGCATACTTAATAAGACTTAATAAATTATAGTTTTAAGATAATAATTATATTATAATTTTAATTATTTAGAGGAAGTAACTATCAAATTTGCATGCCTATTTTTTCTCCTTAGGTATCCATTAGCTTCTTGTGGCATCTTTTGTATTACATTTTATGCCAATTCATCACTGCCTCTACTGGTATGCAATAAATGACATAAAACTATGAAAGAAGGAAAGGAGGTGCTCATAAAATATTGAGCAGTTGTATGAAATGTAATTGGTATAATAAAATCCAAAGAAACTTTTTAAAGTAACGGGTGACTTTAATATTAAGTCAAATAATATTAGGTCAATGTTATTTAAGAAGGTTACTTAACTTTTCTGCAAAGTGACAACAAAAGGCAAGTGTGTAGTGCATTTGTTGCCAGCTTTCCCAACCCTACAGTGGAGTTAGAATTGTGGTTTTCAATCAATTATGGCTTGGCTTCAACAAGTTTCCTGCTTATTCTTACTAGACATATGGTAAAATATGGGCAAATAGTGTCACTTTTAGTTAGATGCATATTTGTTGATGGACCATGACACCCCAACCCAAAAAAACTATTAATGATTCATTAAATTTGGAGATATATACATATGGGATGCTACAGAATTCTGTCCCAGAGTTAGTGTAGTATAACATCTGTATGAAACAATGCCATATTTTCCTTAACCATGTCTAATTTTAGGAACTATAGGTTAAAGTTATCAAGAAACTGGCATATGTGCAAAGGAAAAACAGTATGAGAATCCAGGTCATATGAGGGAGGAAAAAACAAAAATGAATTATGTATACCATGAAGAAGATAAATCTGAGAGATGAAAAGGCAGCCATCTTTAAATACTGAAGGACTGGAAAGTTAAATGTATGCTTAATAATTTTATTTTGTATAAGCAAATGGATTCAAAGTACAAAAAACTATTAATAAATATTAAGATGAAGATTAGAGCCATCAACAACTTCATTTGGCAATTAAAAGTTTATACCCATGGGATTATGTTTTTTTAAAAAAATACTTTTTTCATGAAAATAAATAAAGCTTGCATCCCAGCCTTCAGTAACATTTATTCATAGAATGCCTCTGAGCCCCAGAGAAGCTCCAGATAAACAGTTTTCAATGGAGATGAAGAAAAGGTTTCAGGGAGTTATCCCAATAATGTATCTTCAGAAAAAAAAAATGATATTTTATAATTTGATACACTTTCAGCATAGGCATTTTGTGACAATGTTTATGACATAGTCTCGGGATTCCTGATGTGTTTACTGGCCAAGAATAAGTAAACAGAGTGGAATTATCTTCATGGGAGATTTTAAGCATGCCGTAACAGTAAATTTTCTCTGTAAGTAGATGTATGAGCCAAATTAATTTGAAATCCATTCCAAATCATAATTGTAAATTATCTCCCCAAAAACTAATATGGCTTTGGACTGCATCTGATAGCTCTGGAACAGCGTTCTGCCCTCCAGAAATGTTGGATTATAATCCCCATCTTTCTCAGTCAAAATATGCATGGGGGAAATTCTGGCTCTTGCAGTCTAGCATTTCTGGAGCATACAGTATTAGATTTCTGAAGGCTACTCAGAATCTATATAGATGGGCAAAGAAAAAGCTCCTATTTACTTACTTACTTACTTACAAGTATGCTCCCAAAATGCCGTTATGAAACATAAGTTATATCGCAAAGAAAAGAGAACTCAAAGAAAGGGAAGGAAGGAAAAAGAAGGGGAACGATCTCCTTTTCAAAATAGCTCCAAGCCGTTTCAAGGCAACACAAACAGTTGTTGCTACCAAAGCGGAATTATGTGTGTTGGGCCGGCGCGCGCCTGCCCGCCGGCCCGAGGAAACAGCCGCTGCTAGGGTCGCCGAAGCTGCTGAATAGCGAAGAAGTTTGCTTTTCCCAGTCTGAATGTCACTATTAATAGTACTGCTCCACTCTTTCCGTCACGTGAAAAGTAGCAGGGAGAAAAGTATGAGTGGGAGGAGGAGGAGGCGGCGGGGGCTGCTGCTGCTTGTGCATTCTCCTCCTCTTCGAAGTCACATGCCTGCAATGCCCAGAGTGGACGAGGAAAGCTTGCGCTTTTTCCCCCCCTTCACCCCGACAATGCTCTGTTCCTGGGGTTACTACAGCCCTCTTTTGGGGAGGGTCCCCACTAGCCCCCGCCTTCTTCCTTGGCATTTGCTCCGAAAATCAATCTCTGCTTCGTAAGATAAGCCCCCCTCCTCAATCTCTGCCATTGGTATTCTCAGCTCGCGCGGTTGGCGGAAAGGATGTATGTGTGACAGGGTAACTGAGTGAGGGCATGCGCGTGCACAGGCGCGCGCGCTGTGGCTGGAAAAGGGTGGACCTCTGAGTGATCGTGCCTTTCCGGACCCCCTCTCCCCCCCCTCCCCCCCCGCTCAGCACTCGCTCGGGAGACTTAGCAGAACGCTTCTTGGTGCGTCCTCTAGTTACTCTTTCTGCAGTCTCAGGGCAAGGCGAAAGTGGTGGGCGAGCCCGGGCGGGGGGGAAATATGCTATAAACTTAGGGGGGGCTCCTTACTTCTTCTCTCCAGCCATGTGGTGCTTGCACTGTAATTCGGAGAGGACTCAGTCACTGCTGGAGCTGGAGCTTGACAGCTGGTAAGCCATTACCGCCTATTGGAAACAGCGTGGGTTTTCGTAAAGCGAACGACCAGTCTGGAGGGGAAGGAATGTTTTTTTTCCTTGTGTTTCAGTTGCAAATTTCAGAACAGCTTTGTTTAGTCCTGAACGATGGTTTTGTGTGATTAGTGGAGAGAGAGAGAGACTGAGGCAGTGTGGTTAAGAAAATGATCAGCTGCACATCTAAATACTATTCCGGTGACACAAAGGGTTTCAGTGTTTGGTCTCACTGGCTGTTGCATTTTTTTTTTTCCTGCAACAGTTACAGCATTTTTGGAAGAAATATTTTCTAACAAATATAAGAAATAGCACAAATAATAATGTGTAAATGACAACTCTTTATTGACCTCAACCTACCTACCTACCATAGATAGACAATGTGTAAGCGCATGTAGAATACATAGTGTGGTATTCTCTTGTCATTTTAGGCAGAATTATATTCAGGCAAGGATTTATTCGGAATATTATATATTGTATAATGTTAAATAATCTGTTTTAAATGTTTTGTGAAGGTATCTTGATTATAATAAGCAAGTCTATCTATCTCCTATCAGTTAGGGTACCTTTATATACAGCAGTACACTTGTTTGGTTTCAAAAACAACACTATGGCATTTGCATCCATCCTTCAGGATTAAGATGTATAGCTTAGTCATTTGAACATGGAGGCAAAAGTTATTTAACTCTACAGCAATACTGTTGTTTCAATATGGCAAGGGCTGCAGCTTATCTTTGTATATAATCGCCGTTATTGCCTTCTCCAATATACTTGAACACAGAACCTTCTTTATTCATTTTCATTATTTTTGAAAAAACCAAAAATATGACATCCTTAATCTCTGCATTTCAAAAGCCACAACCTGAAATGCAGTAAATGTTGAAACCAGTTGGACTTACAACTGTATAAGCACTTAGAATTTGGAATAGGGTCTTTAGAAAAAGCTACTCTATTAACCACCTATTTGGGGGAAAAAAGGATGTTTAATACTGTTGTGTTTATTTTGAAGAACAAAAGCACAGTAGAGAGGATTTGAAGTTCAGAATTGGGCTACTCAGAAGGAGAATTCTGCTGAGCAAATAATGAGAGGATAAAGTGCCTGATGCTTCTGTTAACAAGACTATATGCTGCACTTTCAGAGAGAAGGAATATTAAACATTGTAGGATTATGTAGTGTTTTGGACTAACTTTCGTAAAGATGTTTCAAGAGTGTATGATAACATGAACATAGCACCTGCCTGTGGTTTTTTTTTAAAATTATGTTCCAAGTTTATATAGCAGTTGCAGAGGACACTTGTGTGAGTCCAGAAAAAGACATAGCTGTTTTAAAGAGTGGCAAATAGGTATTGTGTTCATGCTCTTGGCATACTTGGAAGTGGGCACAAATCAAATAGAAAGTTCTGCATTGGTCTGTAGATGTTGCTTCTTTTGCTGACTTGCACACTTCCTACTTAGCTCTGGAAGGAAATTCACAAAAAGCAATTTTGAGAAGGGATGACTGCTGCTTTCCAGCCAGTGACTGCCTACAATTACTCAGCTTTTCCTTATCTTAAGGATTGAATGAATGATGGGTGCCATTCTTCATCTAAGAAGCAAAAGGAGATAATGTCCAAATAATAAATGATCTTACTGATCTGTATGAAAGAGAAAAATAAAAACAGCTTTGTAAGTTGCTATGTGGAGGATCAACTTAATGACTTTTCTGCTGTCTTACTAAGTCAGTGATGTCGAACCTATGGCACGCATGCCCAAAGTGGCACACCGAGCCATATCGCCGGTACACCAGCCATCGCCCAGCCCAGCTCCACTGCGCATGTGCGCGTGACCCCTGGGTTTCTAGCCCAACCCCCCCCCAAACAGCTGTTTTTTGGCTCTTTTTTTCCCTAGAAATCCCATGGGGGGGTCATGCGCATGCGGGGAGTCACATGTGTATGCGTGGGGGGTCACGTGTATATGCATGGGGGGGTCACGTTGCATTGTGGGTGGGAGTGCATGCACGCAAGCGATTTGGCACGCGAACTGAAAAAGGTTCGACATCACTGTACTAGGTTTTCTTCCAGGGCAGGGGAAAGGAGAGATTGCTGTTTTCCCTTTGAATGAGTTTGAAAGCTTTTCATTCCAAATATGTTAACTTAAGTACCCTTTGATACAGCCCAGTGAAAAGAATAAATGCTCACTTGACTGTCACCTATAAAGCCCTTCATGGCATAAAGCTTTGCTGTTGGAGAGACAATGTATCACCAATTATTTCTGCCTGGCCTATGAAATGAGACAGAGTGACAGCCTTTCAAACCCCATTGATAAAACAATGTTATCTACTGTTTTCCAAGAAGTTTGCCTTCTCTTTTGCAGCTTCGGTCTCTGGAACAGAATCCCACCAGATATTTGTACAATTCTCACTGATGATGTTCAAAAATTCATTGAAAACATGGTTGTTCTTCCAAGCCATTACAATATATTTGCAGACAGCTGATCGTTTGCATTCTTTTAGAGAGTCATTGAGGCCACTTGGAGGTTTGTCTGTGTTCTCAAGGTGACCTGAGTAGTGCAAATGGGTGTGCAGCCTTTTTGGAATTGCTGAAAGTGTTCTTGTAGTCTACAATTTTTCTGGAAATCCGTTCATACTCCCACACCATTCGAGGGTGTTCATCCCAAAGTGCATAGCTAAATGTCTGTGGAGATTTTCATGTAAGAGACAATTTGATAAAAATGTATGTTTTCTGCAGAAAATTTCAAGAGCTCAGAAATGAGATTAGAAGATAATGATCCCTAATGATTACCCTTACTACAGAGAAAGCCATCGCTTTTTTTTTTTTAACAAAAAAAGGTAGTAGCACTAATGGAAAGGATTATTGGCTGAGAAAGGCTGTCTACAAATTGTCATCAATACACACTTTCAAGTAGGCCTGTTATATATTAAATATTAGATAATGGTGTTTTGCAAGACACAAGCTCCTGAAATAAAACTGATAGTATAGTCCAGGGGTGTCAAACTGGATTTCTTCGAGGGCTGGATCAGCATTGTAATTCTCTGTGGGCCGGGGAGGTGGTAGGCGGGACAGATGCCTCCTGCAGCACTCTTCCAGCCAAAACGGGGCGCAGGCGATCTGCGCACACCCCCTCTGCATATCGTTTTCACCCTCAATGGCCTCCTGCAGCACTCTTGTCAGCCATATTCAGTCCCATTTTTAGCCTGTTTTTCAGCCCTTTTTCAGGCCATGAGAGTGCTGCAGGAGGCCATGGAGGGTGAAAACAAGGCACGAGGGGGCCGCGCACAGCCCATTTTAGCTGCCAGAGGCACTGCTGGCTGGTCCTTTGATATTTCCAGGTCGGCCCCGTGAGCCAGATTTAAGCACCGTGCGGGCCAGATCCATCCCATGGGCTTTGAGTTTCACACCCCTGGTATAATATAGGCATTACTGATGAAAATAGGAGAAAATAGATATTATTGTCTGATGTCTTTCTAAACATGACAATAAGTCTCAACTTTCTAGAGATTTTTCTATATATTCTAAAATTTGCTTACTGAACATCACAGAAACAGCAGAGTGAAATTAGCATTTATTTTGAGACAAGAACGTCAAAACTTATATATGTGTTTTGGATCTAAGATTCAAATTCTAGGCCTTTTCCTCCTGCTCTTTCAAGTCAGTGGAAATTTAGCCTCACTGTTCCTGGCCTTAAGATTGAAGGCATGTGCTCCGTGTTTACGGAATAGTTCTGTTTTACCTCGAAACTACTAGATCTTTCCTCACAAACTTAATTCTTATATTCAACATTTTTTCTGAGAATGCTTCTATTGTTTTGTTCTCCAGTAAAGCCAATAACATATACCAAAATTTTTAAAAAATACTTTAGCAATAGTAATAGACTTATATACCTCTTCACAGTGCTTTACAGCCCTCTCTAAGTGGTTTACAGAGTCAGCGTACTTCCCCCAACAATCTGGGTCCTCATTTTACCAACCTCGGATGAATGAAAGGCTGAGTCACCGCTGAGCTGATGAGGATCAAACCCCTGGCAATCAGCAGAATTAGCCTGCAATACTGCATTCTAACCACTGTGCCACCATGGCTATTTTTTAAATTGGAACTATCATTGCAAGAATAGAATACTGTCTGTAAAAGAGATGCCATCGAAATGAACTGAATTAGTGTGTATTGTAATCCCCATGACAATCAATGATCTCATCCAAAGGCCTCACAAAAATGTTAAATAGGGGAGGGAAGAGCACCAAACCCTGTGGACATCTCCTCACCAATCACCCCCAACTGTAAAAAAAAAAAAAAAACTCTAGAGGAAGGTGATAAACCAGCAAACACGTGCTGTCCACCCTCGATCCATGTTCAGCCATGCTATCTCTATTCCCAAAACCTAGTCTCCCAAAACCAGGGACTGAAAACTTCCCATTGTCTTACCAGGCATACCTGGGAGGGAAAGATGGGCATTATAGCTTCATCAGCTCTAAGTGCCATTAGGGTACCCAGTTGCCATCATACTCTCACACACACTATAACACGTTTGATCATACAACATTCATTGGGTGAGTCTCCTTAAATCTGAACCATCCTCTCTGAGTTTTTTTTCCTAGTTGCTAATCCATTGTCCTAAAAGAAAGGTATCTTTTAATTGTATTTTAAACCTTTAAAATCTGCTGAATTAATTAATGTATCTAACTTTTCTTTAGGTTTTTTACACATCCACCAAGCATGATAAAATGTCCCTTCATGTTGTTCACATTTCCACCCAAGATTTGAAGTACCTTTATACATTCGAGATATGGAAAGTTTTGTACTCGTGATGAAGAGGAAAGTTATTTATATATTTTCTTTTTCTTTACTATATTCTTATTTCTTCCTTCTTTTCTGTTTTTTTTCTTTATACTTTCTTTGCTACACTTACTATTTTCATTTTTTCATTATTTTGCTTTTTCAGCTTGTATTAATTAGTCTTTTAATTAGTCAGGGAAGAGCCTTGAGTGGTGCAGCAGTTAAGAACGCTGTACTTGAGTAATTAAGTATTCAGCTCCCAGGCTGACTGCAATTTAGCAGTTCGAATCCCACCAGGCTCAAGGTCGACTCAGCCTTCCATCCTTCCGAGGTAGGTAAAATGA
>JANHJO010009200.1:20667-30972 GCA_032468235.1 Pseudoxyrhopus heterurus
TCTCCAGCACCAGAGTTCAAAAGCCTCAATTCTTTGACGCTCGGCCTTCCTTATGGTCCAACTTTCACAGCCATACAATGCAACTGGGAAAACCATAGCCTTGACTATACGCACTTCTGTTGGCAGGGTGATGTCTCTGCTTTTTAGGATGCAAATCACAATATCCAGATATAAATGCTCCCATCTATATAGCAAACCAACTATTAACAATCCTTGACTATTAGCCACATAAAAATACATACCAGTAGCTATTTTTCACCTAGACAAACTTTTGCCAAGTTCATTCTTTTCAAACAACTGCAAATTACCACTGGAAATGCTCAGTGTGCTTCTGGCCAAGAGGAAAATCATGCTATGATGGCCATTCTGTAAGACGAGCTGGCCCACATAAATGTGGTAGAGGCATCCAAATCCTAGCAACGATTTTTTTTTAAAGTGTTCTTTAAGTCAGCAGTAAATGATGGCCAAGGCATTGAATCATTTTGATTCATCACTTTTAAAGGTGTCTTAACAAAAGGTCTTTAGGCAGACTTCCATCTAAGTAAAGAATTCTGTTGCACCATATTCTGAATAAGGTTCTTTATTAAGCACTATATCGTTCAAGGGTGGGTTTTTACTGGTTCGGCCCGGTTTGGGCGAACCCTTTGTTCCGATTCTCTGGGGTTCGGAGAACCGGCAAATTGGACCACCGGCTGGGCCCGCCCTACCTGTTTTTCGGTCTGAAAAAGGCCCCAAAATGGCCTGAAAACAGCCTGAAAAGCTGGCTGTTTTTCAGGTTGTTTTTAGGCCGATTTTGGCTGGGAAAATGGCTGGAGAAACGGTCAGAAAATGGTCTGAAAACAGCCCAAAAAACCAGCCCATTTTTCAGGCTATTTTCAGGCTGTTTTTCAGGCCATTTTTCCAGCCAAGATCAGCCTGAAAATGGCCCCAAAACAGGGTGAAAACTGGGTGGGGGTGGGATTAGCTCCAACCGGCTGAATTCTTCCTTTGAGGCGAGTGGCTGGGAGGCAGGGCTGGGTGTGATCTGTGACATCACCCAGTCACATCACCACCTAGCCACGCCCACCAAACCAAGCCACGCCCACACAACCGGTTGATTAAAAAATTGAATCCCACCACTGATATAGTTAGTTATCCATTATCCATTATTACTTTTTTCAAGGCTATGCAATAATTATATAGCCGGTGCAGGGTGCGGCAGCATGGGTAGTTTTCAGAGGGGCTTCGAGAATGGCCCTGCTCCGCAAGCGGCATTGGTTACTAGCCTGCTTCCAGGTGCAATTCAAGGTGTTGGTGATCACCTTTAAAGGCCTTCATAGCATAGGACCAGGCTACTTGAGGGACTGTCTTACCCCACTGGGATTAGCTCATTAGAGCTAATTAGATCATTTGTTCTGGCAGAGGATGCCTATTATGTAAAGTGACCAATCGTCCTTCTTTAGGGAGGACAGTCCTTCTTTTGTAAGTTCTGTCCTCCCTCAAAAAGTGTCCTCCTACATGTCCTCCTTTTCAATATTTGAAGACTAATCTGTAAATCTCCATATTCGATCAATGCCAATTCGATCCGTTGCGCGTGATGTGATGTGTTTGTATTTGACATGATGATTCATCAAGGCTCAGTACAGTGCGGCGAGACATGATTATGAAAAGACGTGATTATGAGACGCATGCGCTCTGCACAGGAGACCTTGAGAGAGAGCGCCATGCGCAAGTGACTTTGTTTACTTACCGAAACACGACACGGCACATAAGCGTGCAGTAGACTCACAGTAATTATTTCTTTGTGTCCTCCTTTTCATTGTAAAAAAGTTGGTCACCTTAGATATACAGTACACAATCTCAAGAGTTTTCATTGACTTTGAAAGATGAATAAATTAGATTGCTTAAGTCTTAATGCTTTTCTTTAGATCTATCTTTTTAATAATAACAGCATTGGGTCAGCAAGTCTTTTCTCTGGGTTCTAAGGGCATCCAACTTTGCTCTTACAGACTACCTAACTACATTACATTCATGAGTTTTATTTGACAAGTATGGAAGTGGTGTTGCTATTACATTTTCTAATCTAATCTAAACTAATCTAAGCTAAACTAAGATAAAATAAACTACAACTCATCTTTCACTACAGAAAAAATGGGCATAGCAGTGAATCCCTTGATGTTAATTGAAGTTTAATTGCAATAATCTGACATGACATCCCTGAACAGGTTTCCAATTAAAGATCTGGAGGTCCTTCAAATCCAGAAACAAGTACAGTAGGATCACCCACTGCCCCTATTTTCCCTGACATTTAAAGTTTAACTCTACAAAGGCAAAGGATATGCAGTATATAGTTTAAACCTATGTACCTAAACTTGTGGTCCAGGCTCTTCATAAACTTATGACTAAACAAAATTTACCATATGTGATATTTAGCAGAACTGTACTAGTTCAGGGTGCCAGTTATGTACAATTTTATGTTGGTGCTTAAGGGGAGTAGTTCTGGGTACATCTGAGCACTCTGAAGGTTGAATTGTGACATTTATTTTAGTTTGTTTCTAATATTTTTATGCCAGCTTTCAAAACAAAGTTTTCTCCATGGCAGTCTACAGAATCAAAACAGATTAAAATTTAACCAAAAACAGGAGCTAAAAATACCAGCATGCGAAGTATTAAGTTCTAAGCAGGAGGAAAGAAAGAACAGAGTAGGAAAAAAAACTGTTTAAAAGCTCCTTTGCATTTTAATAGACTTGTTAAAATATTACCAAATTACAAGGCCTATGTGAATAAAAAATGTCCACTCATAGAGCTGGAAAGATAATAAAGTAGGTGCCAAGTATCTCTAACACACTTTGGAGAAAGCTTTCCTGCATGTAGCAATCTATTTTCAGAGTGCTAATGACATGTCTACGTTGAAGGTTCTAGGCAGAACTTCTCTTCTTTCAGTGAAAGGTTCTTTTCTGTAATAGATGACTTCTGATTCAGGTAAAGCATTTATACTGATGAAATTAGGAGAAACTAGATTTTTAGACCCTTCTCCCTGCTAGAAAATCTGTTCTGATACGTTAATTAGAAATCCTTTGTATCAGAAGAAGAGGTAGTACAAGAGCCAGCAAGGGAACAGAGACTCTAGTAAGATCTCTTCCACATGGTTTGATCAAAGCACCCAAACTCCACATAGCACTTAAAATGGCTGCAAGAAATGCTGGACTCATTAAATACCTCTGATTCTAATTGGAAGGATAAACATCTATACTGTTGACCTTGTTGATAATCTCTTGTTTCTGGTACATGGTACACCATGGTTCATCCAGATCCAAATCCCACAAAACTGAATGTCCCCTTAAATGCTCAGCACTATAGCTTAAATGTTAGGGTCTGTTTGGAAAAAAGCAGACCTCTTTTTTGTGATTTTATTTTAAACTTCAAGTGCCTCTGCTACCTCTGCCTTTGTTGTTGTTTGGTGGTGGTATGCATGCTACTGCATATATTTAAAAATAATACAGACTGGCAGCAATTTTATCCTATCGATCATCCAAGAGGAATTATATTAATGTCTTATTTCATGTTCTATTTTCCCGATGGATCCTGACCTAGTGATAAGAAAAATACCGTATACACCAACCAGTAAAAATGTAAAAAAAAAGTGGAAGACAGTTGATCTCCAATCAGAAAATAAACTAATCAGTCTTTAAGAAGGAATTACATTCAAAATGACTTTATTTGTTGGTGCCTTTATCACTTCAATATTTGCAATGTATGAGACAAGGCAAGGCTTTGACTTTCAGAAGTTCCCAAGAAAGTCAGATTGAGCTTATTTTTAATATTTATCATTCTATGTCCTTTATTATTTATAGTACTAATCAGAATGGGAGTAGGGTGTTCATAAATCCCTTCCAGATAGTATGCCCTGTAAAGGTCTTAGAGGTCTGTGTATATCAGAGAAGAATGATTCCCATATTAGTAGCGATAAATCACCAGAATTGGAATTAATAATTTCTATCAGTAATGCTAAAATCTCATTCTACCAGAAAGGAAAAAAAGAAAAAAAAAGAAAAGGAAGCTTACACCAAATTCATGTCCATTTATTAGGATATTCATTAGCTTTTGTTTTCTATAACTGCAGTTCCTAGCTTATTGGTCTCTGAATAGACCTGTTGATTTTAATGGTCTAATGAATAATGAATAATCCAAATTCACTTCTATTACTAAGAATTAAACTTTCAGAGCTAAGAAACAAAATAAAGCACATCAGTACTATTTGGTGGTGCAGCGGCTAGAGTGCTAGTACCTGTAATTAGTTGCCAGCTGCCTGCAATTTAGCAAGTTCAAATCCCACCAGGCTCAAGGTTGACTCAGCCTTCCACCCTTCTGAGGTTGGTAAAATGAGAACCCAGATTGTTGGGGGCAATATGCTGACTCTGTAAACCGCTTAGAGAGGGTTGTAGCCCTGATAGGTGGTATATAAATACAGTGCTATATTGCTATTGCTATTTGCAAATATAGTGTAGATCAGCATAGATTTGTAGGAATTACTGGTTTGAAAATGCCTGCATTTTTCTATTGCTCTATTGCTTCTGGTCAGCTAGTATGGATACCTAAAAGCATGAGTTTGCATCCTAGGTGAGAATGATAAATTGCCTTTTCTCAGAAAACATTTCTTGAAGAGTAAAATGATCACATTTGTATCATTCCTCTCCACAAAACTCTGGATTAGATTGCAGAAACTTCATGGTTTTCAGATATCTCATGAACTTCAGCCATTTAATGCAACCAGGCCTTGTTACTACTAAGCGAGAAAGTCAGTTGGAATAAAAGACAAAAGAATGCTATAAACCAATTGCTAGGCTGATTTTGTTAGAATATTTAAACCCAGCAGTTGCTTCAAAGAAAGCATTGTTTTCTTGTTAGCATGAAGATAACCTTTAACATTAACTGAAACTCCAATACGACACTAATATAAGATGTACAGTACATACTGTATATCCTTGCATGTGTTACTTTACTATAAATTAATTAACAACAGACACTGCATCTTGAAAGACATACCCTTCTGATATTCTGTGGATTTATAAACTGGATGGTTATGTTTTATTTATTAATACTTTTGTATTAATTAGGAGCATAGCGTTATGTTACTGCTAAGAATACTACCATCATTTTAGGTCTAATTTTCTGAAGCATCTAAACTGATCTTTATGGTTGACCATATACATCAGGGGTGTCAAATTCCCGGCCAATTGGCCCGATGCACGTGCTGGCCACGCCCACACCTGGTTTAGCGAAGGGGGAAAAGTTCCTGACACATCACATGATGCCACCGTGACGATACGATATGATTCAGTGTTATAGGAGCAGAGCATTGTGTTAGCATTTCTTGTGATGCAGGCTGTTACGTTAAGCGGCACTATGGTTTATCTGTTTGGGAATAGCTTTTCGTTGTGAACTCAGCAATTGTATTTTGTTAACTTGAAGGTAAACTTTACAGTATGTCTGATCCCAGCCCTGGAGCTTCTGAAAGAAAAACAGCTGGGCAAAATCATTAAGCACACGATGTTTTCCTCTCCTATGGCTCTTCTTGAGTCTTTCAGAAATTCTTTCGGCAATTATGTGGCAAGTTTCCTAAAACAAGGCTGATGGTAATAATACATTTCTGTGTGGAGGTGGCTTCTTAGAGGAAGTTGTCAACAGTATTCATCAATTCTCTGGAAAATATATATATTAAACAGCTCTCATTCTCAAGACCAAGATTTGTGCTGACTTCTTTGACAGTTCAACTGGTCTTCAGCTTTTGTACATTTTGTTTTGGTTTGCTTTTGTCTTCAAATGTGGAGGAATAGAAAGCTTTGTCCTGCGTAGGAGTAGAATATTTTTAAGAATGTTTTAACCGTATTTTTTGTATATTAAGCAAGTAATGAATCCACTAAAGCCCATTTCTATAAATGGCATTTGAAGCTTGCCCTGATCCTCCATCAGTATTTGGTTTGATGTAAATCAAGTGGGTATTCCTAAGGTACCCAAAACATTAACTGTTTTCTGTTACATGACTTAAAAGAGGGCTGACCCTGCTGGAGAATGTTTATTCAGCTTGCAACCTTTTTTCAAATTTAATAGGCAATCCTTCATACACGAGCAAACAGCCCTTAACAGGCCTGAGACAGACCTTTAAAGTGTTTGTTGTCAGCATTGTGGTTTCTATTTCATTTATGACCTTTTGGGGGCTGAAAAGCTGCCTCCGTTCTGCCTCTAAATGCTTGGGTGATAGAAAATTGAGAAGTTGCCTCATGTTTATAAATTCTATCTACTAATAAGATATGAGTGCATTACCTCTCATTTGATATTGCGGTTCATGACAAAAACACGTTTGTTTGTTTTTAGGAAAAAAGGGAATGGAAGGTGGTTTTTGTAAAAAAATAAAAATCCTTGAACATGCAAACGACTGTATGACAATATCTGTCATTTCATATTCAAAGACTACACTGGAGAGAAAATTTTATTTGCATCCACACAGTCAAGTTCTGATTTTGTTTAATATAATTAAGTAAAGTTCTTGAGCTTTTTTTTTTTGGCTTGTATGAACTTTAAAAATGATTTTCCAAGTATTTATTTATGATGCTACAAGAGTATATACATTAATGGAATTTTATCAGTTCCTGCCCGAGAAGTAAAGTTGTTGCTTTTCAATTTTCTGTCCAATAGTGAGAGGCAGTGATAGCACTGTGAACCATTAGTTTTGCAACCTGCAGGTTGCTGTAAGTAATTTTGTATATAATTGGTTGGTAAGCAAGCTATAGCAATACAATTCTCTGAAGGACTATTAGGAATACTCCTGAGTTCAATGAATTTCCTCCTAATAAATTTAGTAAATATAATGGATTACAGATTAAAATATATCAGCTATTCAGTAATGTACAACATTTTTTTCTTGCAAACCTCTCACAATGTATTATTTCTTGGAAAATAACACTAAACATGCATCTTACAGGTGCTAATACACTTTTAACAAAACCTAGTTAAAATACTATTTAAAAATTAAAAAAGCATTAAAACTAATTTAGAGCTTGTCAACACTACTTTGTTGTCTAGAACAGGAACACGTGAATTTGCTTTCTATTAATATCCTCACTTTCAAAAGCCCTCAGAGCAAATTTTTGAGTTCCATTCTTCTTGTTAAGTTGCCCCAAGTGCTCTTCCCATTGGGCTAGAAATTTTCAATGTGCTCCAAAGTAACTTTAGCAATTCACTAATTATTCATTGCTCCCCATGCTTTGGTCAGAAAAACTGTGGCTTCCAAATAGTACAAAAAACTAGATATAACCAGAATAGGGGCAGATATTGCCAAGTCCAATCAGTTCAAGAATGAACATATTGATCACCCTGTGTTAACCGTGCAAAAATGCATCTTGAAAGCACCATCATTAAGAAAAGGTGAAGGTGATAAACAGCGTTGTTACTGCAGCTTCAGTTTTTTGTTCATAATGTTTGAATCCTAACCAGGGTTTAGCTTTCTTGGCTGTCCTGTTTGAATCTAATTTCACTTTACTTATCTTCATCCATTCCATTGTCAAACATAGACATTTGTTAAGAGATCAAATTGCTAGTTTGATTTGAGTGTCATCAGTCCAAAGCTTTAGATAACTTCTGATGGTTGTTGTTAGTTGCGAAGTCATGTCCGACCCATCACGACCCCATGGACAACATTCCTCCAGGCCTTCCATTTAAGCTCACACCGACTGCTTCAGTGACTCCATCCAACCACCTCATTCTCTGTCATCCCCTTCTTCTTTTGCCCTCAATCGCTCCCAGCATTAGGCTCTTCTCCAGTAAGCATTTAGACCCTTTTTAATATGGATAAATAAAAATATTTCACTAAATTCTTCAAAATACCATGATCATTTGCATTAGCAATACTCAGCTTCAGAATTATGGCATATGATTACCTACATAATTTTATTTTGGATTTGAGGAGATGTGAGCTTTTTGAGGTAGGTCAGTCAAGAAATCAACTCCTCAGGTTTAACTGGAATTATACTTTTATACTCATGAAAGACTGATTATGTTATATCTATTGGGAATGATTTTGGGAAAACTCAAAAAAGAAATTACGTACTTAATAATTTATATAATTACAGCTGCAAGAATTCTATTTGCACAACACTGGAAAGCTGGAAATAACCCATTGGAAGAGCGATTGATAAACAAAAATTTTGAATGTGTGGAATTAGATAGATTAACATTACTGCTAAAAGACAAAGGGGAAACAGAGTTTTACAAAACTTGGGATTTATGGTACCATTGGCTGAAAAATAGGCAGCAGAGATTAGGGAATAGGAATTTAGGAGAAGGTTAAGAATAAATAAACAGTAATACAGATTATAAAAATTGAAAATTGAAATCTATGGTATACAATGTAGATAACTAGTAACGTACAGTATATATTACAAATCTATGTGATTTCTGTTGTACAAGATATGGATAAAATTCTAGACTGTAAAAAATGAAAAGTGAAAACATTTTGTATATAGCATGTAAGACTTACTGCGTTATCACTGTATAATGACAAATGTTGTTGAAGAAAAAAAATGTAATTAAAATATGTTGAAAAAAGAAAGAAAGACTGATTATGTTTTCCTTTCCCTTCTTTTTATACAAAAAAGAGTTAGATTGGAGGCAATTTGATTTTTTTATGCTATCCTCATTTTTTCTATATAAAAAAAGGATAATTTTTGACATTGTTGCTGCATAGCTTTTCAACTGATTCCAGGCATCATTTTAAGGTAAGTTGTGTTTAAGCATAGTTTATAAAATAATAGCCTTTCTTTCTATTGACTTGTAGGAGCATAAGAACATGTTAAACATGTAATTAATTCATTGTTTAGTAGCTACATAGAAATCTCTCTAAATTTAAATCTACTGTCTAAGGTAAAATTTCTGAAAAATTATGATAAAACCCTTTGTTCTCTTTCCCAAAAGTGCCTAACTTCTCATCCCATTATATCAGAAAACTACCTTATGCAATTATTCACTTAAATTCTCCTCCTAACAAAAAAGTTATAAAGCCAAGCCTGAGATACAACAAATAAGGCATATTTTAATAAATACCAGTCTGCTCCAGAAAACAGACAAATACCTTTTCTGTTAAATTTTCAATTTATATTTGTCTCTATAGATTTTATTTGTCTCTATAGATAATGTCTTCTACAGTATGATTTTAAGAGAGTAAAATATCTTACCACTAAGTAAATGCTGTCCCACTAATTTTATATATTGAAACATCAATCTCCATTTGGAGAGATTTCTATTCTGAATGTTTATTAACCTTTGCTTTGTTTCCGTCAAGAGATTTGTACACCAAAATGAAACTTTTGTGTGCTTATTAACATAGCTAGCAAATATAAATAAAACTGGTTTCTCTGTGCTCATTAATATAATTGGCCATTAAGAACACAACAGGTTCCTCCAGGACAAGTTATCATATCACATAGAACAGGGATGTCAAACACAAGGCCTGTAGGGCCGTCCTGGGAAATGCAAGGGGCCGGTCCCCCATCACTTCAGCTCATTCTATCCAATGTGAAGAGGAAACATTGGGCCAGGTTGGCATGCCAGCAGTTTAGGGAGGGGCATCAAGCTGGTGATGTCCACCCAGTTGGCCACGCCCAACCTGTTGGCCACACCACGTGAGTGGCATCAGGCTGCCATGTCCACCCAGTTGACTACACACACCCAGTTGGCCCCTCGAGGTCAACCACAACCCTGATGTGGCCCTCATTGAAATTGAGTTTGACACCCCTGACATAGAATAATAAAATCTCAGCTTATTAACAGAATGGGGGCTGCAATGTAAATTGTGAGCAGTAAAACACGATCAAGTGACGAGACTTCCCTGGTGCATATTTCATCATTTGTGATTCTCTTTCACCTCCAGCTTTTAAAAAATCCAACTCTATTCTGCATGCCATACATAGGGGAAGAGTTTGACCTTGGCTAGGTATGTCCACATACCTAGAGGTGGAATATAATTCTTCAAATTATAAAGGGAAAAGGCAGAAAAGAAATATCAGGAAATAATAATAAATAATATATAATATTAAATAATAAAAAATAAAATAAATTGATAGAAATCAGTACAAAATCTATTAAAGCAAGATACGTAGTGGTTAATATTTTGAAAAGGAGTTATACAAATACTTGTATTGGAAAATCAGTGTGCGTGTGTAGATAGGTATATAGATAGATAGAGATATATACAATGTAAGGTTGAGGGTATCTTGGCGACGTTTCGATGAGGTCTCACTCATCATCTTCAGGCTGGTTTCTTCAGCTTCT
>JANHJO010009212.1:33585-46979 GCA_032468235.1 Pseudoxyrhopus heterurus
AAGCCATGTAGGGCTTTAAAGGTCATAACCAGCACCTTGAATTGCACCCGGAAGTCTACTGGGAGCCAGTGCAGCTCACGCAAAGGTGGTGTTACATGAGTGTAACTAGGTACACCGATAACTACCCACGCGGCCGCATTCTGGATAAGTTGAAGCTTCCGAATGGTTTTCAAGGATAGCCCCATGTAGAATGAATGACCCCATTTCATTAGCCCTCTTTCCATGTATCTTAAAACTAGAACCATGTTTGTCAAGTTGTCCTACTGAGACATCAGAAGCTTCCCAGACTTTGGTGTTTTGAAGCAAGCTAAATAGAAGCAGAAAGAAACTAGGCTACCTAAAATAAATAAATGCATTACTGTTGCTACATTATCTAAATCTATAGGAAGCTTAGATCCTTTAAATGGCTCTACTTACCCCCCAGTTCCAACCTTCAACAACTTAAGAACATTGGTCTGAGCAAAAATTTTGCCCAACTAACTTGGTTCCAGAAGAAGACAATGGCAAACCGTTTTGGTCTGTTGCCCAGAAAAATATATGAATGTCCACACAGTCACCAAGATTCAAATTCAACTTGATGGCGTCAATCACAAACATTTATCTATTCAGTCAGTCAATCAGTTAGTCATTCAATTTCTATAGCCACCCAACCCAGCCAAGTGATCGAGTTTTTATTTTCAGTATCTGAGACCTTGTGTTCAACTTCCATAAGTGAATGTAGCTGTTGTTAAGTCCTGAAGACCATTTTTAAGATAATGTGAATCACCTTGGCAGGCATGTTTCCCAGATGCTTACAGTATATTTAAAGTGTTATTTTTTTGCACTGTAAGCTCTTTTGAAAATATATATATATATATCTGCTGTTGTTGCATAGAACTTTCAATAATCTGCCTTTTTTCCGGATGAAGCAAAGAATACCATCAGGGAAAGATGGATGGTAGCAATTTTTTTTTCATGCCATCTGCAAAGTCTGCTTTTAGAGAAATGCCCACATTGGCTCTCTGCAAAATTTGTAGGAGAATGAGTTAACATCTCTCTTCAGCACTAACTGGACCCAAATTACCTGAGGGTGAATCTTGTGTATACAGAACATTTCCTTGCATCAATAAAATAACAGCTGATTGACAAATCCGCGACACACTCAATTGCTTTCTGCAATATCCTGAAACTGGGCTAGCTTAAACCACCTTCACTGTTTCTTTTGCCAAGCATCTTAAATACTAAGCATAAATTCTCCCTTCTCTATTTATTTTTTTCTTTCATATTTTTTTTTTCAGAGATTTTGCGAAAGGTTATGTCCCAGGACAGCTGGCCCTTAGGGAGGAAAAGAAAATTGTGACCTTGCCAAGCTGACTAAGCACATCCATCACGACATTAAAGGAGCTTTAAGCATTGCCAGCTCAGCTGTAAACGAGGTCATGAAAGAGCTGTTTCATCTGCCACTTATCTGTGCCTTTCACAGTGGACACAGCACGGCGGGGATTATTTATTATGGTGTTGTCATTATTATTAATAATAATCATGTCTCTTGCGCTTTTCTCAGCTATTTGCCATTTTCAGCACTTTGCAATTCTCCTCTGGTTTATCCTCCAAACCATCCCATAAGCAGGGGAAGGGAAACTTCCCTTTGGGGTCAGAGGCCAAGAAATTATGCAGAAACCTTTCTATAAGGTTTGGTTAAAAACTTGCTCCTATTGCAGAGACCGTAAAGTTGATGCTCTATAGGCTTGGATTCCAGAAGAGCAAAAATATGCCATTCTTCACTAGTGGAACATCCTATACAACGGTGAGAACATTTCATATCCTATTCCCTTCTGCTCCCCCAACTCACCAGCAAATTGTTTAAAAATATTTGAATTATTTATTTACCGTACTTATTTCCTACCTTAATTTTTTTTATAAATAACTCAAGGAACTGAACATACCCAACATTCCTCCCTTCTCCTATTTTCCCCACCAAATCAATCCCTGCGAGATGGCTTGGGCTGAGAGACAAATGCTTCACTTTTGATTGCATATCAACCCAACAAATAAGAATTCAATTTTTGGCCTGTCATCCACCATGGGAAAACATATTGTTTTGGATACCTGGACACCTACTGAATTTTTCCATTGAAATTGAGGACTGAAATAGTGATTAACTGGGATGCCCTAAATATCCTTTCTTTTTCACATGCAAAAAGATTGGGCTTCATGAATGACTGGGTCTGTTACGCACGAAAGATTAATTCCATACATGAAGGTTCAGTTAAACTGATTTATTGCTAAAAGCTTATGCACAGGAATCTTCTGAACTAAGGTTGGCACCTGCTTAGAGTTCATAAGAGTCAAGGGCACTCAAGGTGGGGAGGTTTGAACTTAGTTCTCTTGCAGCTACCTAAGGAGTCTAGGCTGATTTCCCTTTTCACTCCACCTTCAAATTCTGTCATCCCTTCACCTACAGATTCTCTGCAAGTGATTAATCCCTATGTTTTCCTAATTGTTTCATACTGCAGCTTGTAACACTTGGGGAATCGATTAGTTGAGTTCTTCATATAACAACTTTTCATTCTGAGGGAGGAATGAAACGATGAAGGATGAAATGGACTATGCCATTCAAGGTCCTAGTGAGAGATCAGAATTTTGTATAGCACACTCCGTAAGGAAAGCTCTGCAAGGAAGAGGAGGAAATGCACCAAGAAGAAAACTGTAGCGTTACTGCCTCCATGGTCTTTCTGTTTCTAATAAGAGTGCCTCTCCAGGATGTGCCTCTCAGCAGTGGTCAATAGCAATATCACTCATTTTATCATCTCCATCCTGGACTTCCTCACTTTAGGGCTTGTGTAGACTAGAGCTCAGAGGCATATCTGAAGAGCAGAATAACCAATCTCACATTGGGGAGGCAGCTTTCTGGATCTGCCTATTGCCACAATTTCACTCTTTATAGATCAGTGATGGCACAGTGGTTAGAATGAAGCATTGCAGCCTAACTCTGCATTCCCAAGAGTTCGATCCTGACTGGTTCAAGGTTGACTCAGCCTTCCATCTTTCTGAGGTCAGTAAAAGGAAGACCTAGATCCTATATGCTGACGCTGTTGCTATGGCTATATGATGGTTTGCTGCTAAAGTGGTAGAAAAATAACATGTCATTAGTTGAGCTATTGATGGTTTGGGAATCTAGAAAAAAAGAAGCCCAATTAATGCTTCTACTTTTCCTAACTCGTCACCATCACCGTTCAAATCGGCTCATTTAAAAAGAAGAAAAGTATGACGTGGTCCATACTCCCTGTTTTGTTTCTCTTCTTTCTGTTTGCTTAAAAGAAATCTTTGTGCACCTGACAGCAATAGAAGTGGTTCCTCCTTCACAGCATTTCTTGAATGGGTTGCATTCTCCTTGAGCGATTCCAGGAACTGCTTTCAGAGGAGAAGGATCCCCTTTGGAGTGTTGGATGTGATTGGGAGGGTGTGGAAGCTGTGCCTTTTTTTTTTTTTCAGAACTAAGCACCCATAAACAAAGCCTAGCAAGTTTAGACTTGGATATTCCGTTCACAATCCAGACATAAATCTCTCAGAGTAGAACTGTGTCCTGCCAAGCGGGGAACAAAATGGATTGGATTTAAACCTATCTCCCCATCCCTAACCCCAGCATATTTTGTAGCCTTGGAAAAGAAAAGGGGGAAAATGGATGCTAATTGTAGCCAGATTGCTATCAGGCTACCTCTGAATTTATGCATGTTTGTATGGGGGAGAATCCATCATGCAGTGTCTCTGTATGTATTGAGGGGCAGAATTCTTATTTATGAATGAATCCAGATGTCTTTCAGCCTTTTATCAACTTGATGTGATTCTCAACATAACTCTCAGTTGGCTGCTCTGAGGAGATGTGTTTTAGAAAGGGGGAAACGTATGTATGTGCAGTATGTATAAGCAAGCAAGAAACCAAGATATTTTTCACAGGATCGTTGAATTGCCGACCCTACCTACTCACCCATTTTGCGGAAACAGACCTACAAGCTGATTTCCCTGCCCCTCCTGGTTGGAGGTTGGGAGTTGTTATCTCAATATTTTGGGAGTATACTAGCCCTGAAATATTAGCAAATCTATTTTGGCACAAGGTATTGTGAAGTGTTCATTTCAGAGGTGGTTTGGATTTTTTAAAAAAATATTTGGAACCGGGAGAGATTTGTCTGACTAAATATAAATGATTGATGAAGAGAGGTACTAATATATTTCTTTCAAATGCTTAAGTGAAGGGCACTTCCTCCTAATTCTTGGTCTAATAGACATATTAGAGCACAACATTATCTTTTGGCATTCATATTTCTCACATTTTAAAATACACTTTTTGACTCAAATGTCAACTCTGACATTTTATTTATTTTTCACATTTCTGAACCACGCCCATCTCCCTCAAAGATTGTAGACATTAGTAAAAAGTGAAGACAAAGTGCATATGGCATGGGACCTTCTATTCAGTCATATGTGCAAATTCTTAGTTCTTCTTTAAAAGCATAATGGGATAGGACTGCTAACAGCAAAATATGACAATGTGAGGTAGAGGAGAAACCGACCAATTTATAGTACTAGGAAGTGTTAATACCACTTTATAATGCCTTAACACTAAACTTGGAATACTGCATCCAGTTTTGGTCACCATGTTATAAAAAGATGTTGAGACTCTAGAAAGAGTGCAGAGAAGAGCAACAAAGATGATTAGCAAACTGGAGGCTAAAACAGATGAAGAATGGTTGCAGGAATTGGGTATGTCTAGTTTAATGGAAAGAAAGACTGGGGATGGAATGATAGCAGTCTTCCAATATCTCAGAGGCCACCACAAAGAAGAGGGAGCCAACCTATTCTCCAAGCACCTGAAGGCATGACAAAAAGCAATGAATGGAAACTAATCAAGGAGAGAAGCAACCTAGAACTAAGGAGAAATTTCCTGATAGTTAGAACTATTAATCAGTGGAACAACTGATTAACCCACGACCCAGAAATTGTGGGTGCTCCAACACTGGAGGTTTTTAAGAAGAGGTTGGACACCATTTGTCTGAAATGGTATAGGGTCTCCTTCTTTGAGCAGGGGGTTGGACTAGAAGGGTCCTTCTAATTCTGTTATTCTGTTATTCTGCTTTTGTTCTGGAATATCATTTCTTAAGGTCCTGCATGCAGGGTTTTTTAAATTTCTTTTCTAAGCAAAAATGTTTCTATTATAAACATTCATCCTTCAAATCACAAATCTAAACATTATATTTGAAAAAGATCATACAAATGTATGTTGGCCGTGCTCAGCTCTATCTCATCCAAAGCTAAAAACATAGTATCTCTGAACATGGACAAAGTATTTGGTTCTAAAGGACTATCAGATATAGCTTCTAGAGTCTTCATATGGGCAGAATCTCTTTCAGGTCATAGAGCATCACAGCCCTGCCAATTTTGAATGTCAATCATTCTTATTTTAGCAAATAAGCACTGGTTAACAACTATGTGAAGGTAAACTAGCAGTTAGGCAGAATAGTGCAAAGAGTGTGTCAAACTAGTTTTCATTAGGGTTTACACTGCAATTTTGTCTAATTAGTCTCCAGTAATTAATGCTGTGAGTATAACAGGGTTGTAATCAGACAAAGTGCTGGTGAGTAAACCCCATGAAAGCCATTTATTTTTTGATAGTAATGATTATGTTCTTTTTTATTATTTAAGATCCCATTAAAAAGAATTTATGATTTTCCCCTTTGTGAGAGAAATAATAAACATGATATCAGATGCTCTTACTTTTTGTCTCCCACAACTGTGTGTGTGTAATTAGCCACAGTTAAAAAGAGATTTTCTCAGAATGGCTTTTGGGGAACATTACAAACCAAATTAGAGTCCAGTTGTGGTTGCTGCTCTTAATATATAGAGAGCACAGTATTTATAAATTAGTGAGGCGCCATTTTGAAAAGAAGATTTGGATTCTGAGGAAGAAAACTCTCAGAACTGAGTAGCTGATTAATGGAAGAAAGAAAAATGGTGTAGGTAGGGGGAAAAAAGTGAAAAGATGCTTTAATTGATCCATTTTTAAGAGAATCTTTCTCAGAACATCACTAGATCAAAGCTGTGAAGTGAAGCTTTCCTGCCCAGTGATGTTAAAATTCACTGTTCTAGACCAATGCTTTTCAAAGTGTGGTCTGGGGACCCTTTTAAGTCCTCCAAGATCTCCTCAGGAGCCCACAGAATCAAAACTATTTGACAGATATTAAAGCGATTCATCTGGGATGCAATAAGGTCTCTTGCCTTGGGCAAGGGTTGGACTAGAAGACCTCCAAAGTCTCTTCCAGCCCTATGAGTCTATGATTCTGTTTACAAAAGTGTAAAACAACATCACTCTTCTCATAATTGTTTGTTTGTTTAAAAGAAATTATAATTTTTTTTCATGACAAATCTATTTTGTCCATCTCTAATGGGATTAATATTTTACATGATTCAATTAATAAATATTCTACAAATGCACCACTTTTAATTGTTAATATGGTACGGTAAATGTAAAGATTTCCCTGTCCTATTGTGTCTGACTTTAGGGCATGGTGCTCATCTCCAGTTCTTGGGTGAGGGAGCCGACCATTGTCCATGGTCACTTGAGCAGCATGGTTATACGCCAAAGGCACACAGAACGCTGTTACCTTCCCACTGAAGTGGCACCTATTTATCTACTTGCATTTGCCTGGTGTTGAAAATATGAAAAAAAAACATTAAAAAAAACACTATTCTAGACTAAACTATTTTGTACTCTGTCCATGCAGTTTATAGTCATGTCATCTGAATGGGAATGTTCTGCTTTTTCCTCTCAGCTCCAAAAAAAAAAATGTACTGGCCATGCCAAAGGACAGGATTTGTATATGAAGAGTATATACAAGTGTTTGAGATGTGCAATTGTTCTCCTGTCATTTGAAATGATGGGTTAGGGGTAGGAGAGGATTGATGGCCTCTTGTCAGGGATGGGCTCCAAAATTTTTAGCAACGGGTTCTCTGCCTGGTTATTGGGTAGGCATGGCCATGGTGAGCATGGTCTAGTCCGCCTCCTGTACCACGGTGGGGGGGGGGTCGTTTTCACCATCCCCAGACTCTGGAGGCTTTCCTCGAGCCTTCTTGGAGGGTGAAAACAGCCTCCCCCGGGCTCTGGAGGCTGGAAACAGGCCTGTTTCCAGACTTCTGGAACTTCCAGAAGGGCCGTTTTTCACCCTCCGCAAGCTCCGGAGGCTTCCCTGGGCTTCAAGCCTCTGGGAGGGCAAAAATGGCCTCCCCCAAGGCTCTGGAGGCTGAAAAAAGGCCTGTATGTACCTGCGATCCAAAACAGGCCGCATGGAGACTCCTAAGAGGGGCGGGGGCAAGATGGGCAAGCCAGGGGTGGGATTTACAGGTTTGCCAAACTGGACAGACCCTTCAATTTGTGTGCCACACTTCGCACCTAGGGGTAACTTTGGATGCTACTTTTATAAACATTAAAAAAAACCTGTAAACATTAGAACAAAATGATAAAATAACAATAATAATTATTATTTACCATTAAAAGAGAGGGGAAAGGGATCATGAAGTGAAGGCTCATGGGGAGAGGTGGGGTCTACTCTTAATCCAATAGCCACCTCCAGGGTGGTGTACACCCTTTGGGACCCCAGGCCTTCAGTCCCTTATGGAAGATCAGAAGGATGGGTGAAGATCTTACCTTGAGGGGGTACAATGTTCCAAAGGCCAGGTGCTATGGTAGAAAAGGCTCTTTTCCTGGACCCCACCAGTCAAAATTCCTTAGAAGATGGGGTCTTCATGGGTGGAGTGGGCCAATCCCATTGGGATAAGAAGGTTCCTCAGATAGTGGATCCACACCATGAAGGGCTTTAAAGGTGCTAACCAACATCTTGAATTGTACCCAGAAGCAGATTGGCAGCCAATGCAGGTCCCAGAACAGTAGTATATCATGGATCAACCTAGGAGCCCCAAAAAGTTCCTGCATCAGTCCTGCATCAGACATAAGAGTCTTAAAGACCTGGCTCTGCCAGATGGTTTGGGGAACCAATGGGAGAGTTTCACATTGGAGATGGTTGACTAATTAAAACCTCACCCCATCTCCCCCTTTCCATGTATCCAGCTCCCTCCTTTACCACCTTGTGTTAATCAATTTATCTGCTGTGTTATTTTATAATAGATATTTACTTAAACATTCTTATGTTGTAAAACGCCCAGGGTTGATGGATACAAGATGGGTGGCAATAAATTTCATAATATATAAAATGATAAATAAAAAATTCTGCATTGCAATAGTCCAGGAGTGAGATGACCAAGGCTTGAGTGATTGAGTGCAGGGACTTCCAATCCAGAAAGGAACTGGGAACGAATCCATATTTCTGGATCCACACAAAACAACTGATCCATAAAAAAAGGTTAAGTTCACACATTATACTAGGCCACAAAATATATGACCAATGTTAACAGTGTCCATTAACCAAACTTCATACATTGCTAATTCTTTCCCTGATTGACATAATGCTGGGAAAATAGCCTATAGGTCACTTTCATTAGACAATATTAATGTGTGTATGATTTGATCTGGGGGATTAATGGGTCTCTAGTAATTGGATGAATTCCAAATAATGTCCCAGGAGGACGCAAAGACACAAAACCTGCGATGAAGCTCTATCCATGTTATTCTGTTAGATTAGGTCATACCTTCCTGTTAAGAATAAAAAAAGATTATAATGGTATTAAGTATTCTGAAATAGAATTTTCATTCGAAAAAGAACTGCATCCATGTCTAGAACTTGAATATGAGCAAGGATTTGAACCCTTTCAGAACTAGGTGCCCTATCCCATTCGTGTTGGATGCATCAATTAAGGGGCTTCTGGATTGAAAGGATTAGCCAGTGACTTCACTGTTGTTTGTGGGATGCCCGTAGGGGGCTCCTTTCATGTTCCTGTCAAGAAGCTGGAGCAAATGACAGGAGCTCACCCCACAATGCAGCAGCACTTGGTTCTCGAACACAGGCTTGCCAACCTGCAACCCAGTGTCCTAACCATGTGAGCCATTATGCTCCTAATTCAGAACTAGGTTTCATGTAGGTTTGCCATTAGCAATCCAGTAATTTTTAGAGTTACAAATAAGACTCACTTGGTGAAGTGGATCTTCACATGTGTTCTCAGTCTTGTCTGCCGTTTTTGATTTACTAGACAGGATTTATTCATTACCAGCAGTTTCTGCTTGCTGGCTTGCATTGTCCCTGTTGCCTAAGAGTAATACATATCTTTCTTGGGTACAGGATGCAGTTCTCTTTCCAACTTTTGAAATATCACCATTTTCTGCAGTGAACGCTAGCATCTTTGCAGAAGAAAACAAAACTCAATACCAATGTTATTGCTCAAATGTTTCCCACTCAGGTAATTTGAGTTATAAGCTGGGATCTACCCAGTTTTCCAGTATCTTTGTTCTTTTTTTTTTCTCTTTGCACAAATATTTTACAAAAATACCCATTGTGAAATGTCTCTCTCTCTCCTCTCTCCTCTCTCTCTCTCTCTCTCTCTCTCATCTCCTCTCTTCTCTCTCTCCCTCTCTCTTGCATGTCAATAAATCAAAACAGATTTATTTTCAGAACCATCTGCAAACTTATAGTCTGCAACATCCAAGAGGTTTATTTCATTTTGAGGAATGTTAGGAATGTTAGCTGTTGCACCTGGACTACAACTTGGCATCACCCCCCAAAGATTCCTAATGAGGTCTTAACACATGAAAACAGCCTGAATTTACAACAAATGGATTTTGGGGTTTGTTCTTTGAATCATATATTTGGAAAGGACCTCAGACATACTGTCCACATTTCAATTAATAGAGCAACATTCTTATCAATCCTCTGCTTTAAAAATCTTATATTTTTATATAAAGCAAATTATCCCCTCTTTTACTTTACCTCTTTAGTTTTAATATGTTATAGCTTTCAACCCTTACCTGTCAGTTATAATTCTTGTTCCACCTGTATACACTTAGATTTACTTCTCATGTGTTTATTTGTTTTAGATAATCTGCATGTTGCTCTAACACTGCTGAAAATAATGAGTCCTATACTGTACCAAAGCATTCATCAGTTGATTATGCAAAATATATCCAGGAATAAGCACTGATGCAAGTTTAAAATTGGAACTTACTAAATGTACAGAAAATAAAACATGAATATTGGAATAATGTAATGAAAACAAGAACATGATGCTGGCAAGGTAAAACATTACATAATCAATTTCTACAAAAAAAAATGAGTGGAAAGCAGATAAAGGTAAAACCTGATAGTGGCTTAAAATTGGAACATTTAAAAAGAAGGAAAGAAACTGAAGGCTTCATTTTGGCTGCTCAAGAGCAAGCTATTCAAACTAAAGCAATCATAACCAGAACCAAAAAATCATGAAATGATTCAATGTGCAGATTGTGATAAGGGGTAGAAGAAACACCAGATGATATATTCCTCTCATGCAAGAAGACTGCACAAACTGATTATAAACAATAATCAAACAAACAGCCACCCAGAGTCCTTCGGGAGTGGGGCAGCCTATAAATGGTATTAATAAACAAATAAATAAATAACAATGACATAAGACAGTCCCCAAATAGTTCACTGTAAAAATTACCAAGTGCCAGTAAAGAAAAATTGTTGAGAACAAAGTTGAAAAAGTAGTCAATCACAAGCAGATTAAAATATTCTAGGATTTTTGAATACAGACCAATAAAATACTGGCTCATAATACACCAGCTATAACTGTGGTTGAAAAACAGAAAGTGTGGATAATAGATGTGGTGATACCAAGGGGACAGTAGAATAGACTACAAAGAATTGAAGGGGGAAGTCGCAAAGTGTCAAGATCCAAAAACTGAAACTGAAAGATTATGGCATAAATCAGCCATGGTGATCCCAGTAGTTATGTGACTGTGGTTATGTGGTTCATGTGATTGGCAGAAAAAGAGTCAGAAATGTTAAATTCTTCTCCATCTTGATGGTATTTAGCCTAAGGAGGTATGGATTGATGGGTCAGATAGTCAGAAAGGCCAAGGTGTCATATCTGGGCTCTGGCAGTAGAGGAGATGAGGCCAAGTAGCCATAGATTATTGTCAGCAGCATACAGAACATTCTCTAGGGAAGCATACCCAAGGCAGGATAGTTATTTATTTGTTTATTAGATATTCATTCCATTTCTATTATGTTATAAGTAAATCATGGCAGCAAACATACGTAATATTCTTACTTCTTCCTATTTTCCACACAACAACAAACTTATGAGATGGGTTGGACTGTGACAGACTAACTAGCCCATAATCAACCAACTAGCTTTTATGCCTAAGGCAGAACTATAATTCACTGCCTCCTAGTTTCTAGGCCAGCACCTTAACCATTCTATCAAACTGGCTCTTCCAGTTATGGACAAAGAATAGAGTAGGAGAAGGAGGAGCAAAAATTCATAACACACGTTTTTAAAAAGTGATTGCAAAGTTGATGTAGAAGAAAGACTGGCTGAGCCAGGGGAAGGAGTCAAACCAGGAATTAGTCTGGAATCCCTACATGGATACAAGAGGATGAATTCTGACCCGTTTTGAATGCCATAGAATTTTATCTAGTCTCACCCAAGTCCAAATCATCAATCTGAAAGGATTCTTGTGTATAGGTTAAAAAAAAAAGGTAAAGCTATTCCTGAAGGTTTTACTCCACTAGTCATAGCTGACATTATGGGGCAGTGCTGATCTCTGTTTCTTTAAGCCACTGAGACAATGTGTCCAAAAATATTGTGTGTCCACAACAGGAGCTGCTGTGGCTCAGTGGTTAGAACGAGGTACTGCAGACTACTTTGCAGACTTGCAGATCAGCAGTTTGTCTGATCGAATCCCACCAGCTCCAAGGTTGACTCAGTCTTCCATCCTTCTGAGGTTGGTAAAATGAGAACCCAGTTTGTTGGGGGGCAATATGCTGACATTGTAAACCGCTTAGAAAGGTTTGCAAGCCCTGATAGGCGGTATATAAATACAGTGCGAAAAAAAACCTATTTCTGTGGTCATGTAGTCAGCGTACAGCAAAACATGGAACGCTGTTACTTTTCCACCAAAGTGGTACCTATTTATCTACTTGCATTTACGTGCTTTCAAACTGCTAAGTTGGTAGGAGCTGAAGCAAGAGACAAGAACTCACTCCATCACATGTGGGTAGGACTCAAACCACTGGAGTACAGACCTTCTCCAGCATCTTTTAAACCACTGAGCCCACCTCACCTCTCTCCTGTGTATATGCTTGAGCAATAAAACAGATAATTGAATTCTTCAAGTGTGGGTCTGGTTGTTTGCACCTGACAGTTGTGACTGATATCTTGACCTTCTTGCTACTCCCATCCCCTAGCAAGGAATGGAACACTTGCATGTTGATCCAAAAAACAGTCCCAATTATTGAAGAGGATTTGTTACAAGACACACCTACCTTGAATGCCCTGTCTGCTAGATTCTCCAAGCTGATTATGCTCCCATTTATGCAGTGACTTATCGCAGCCTCAAAAATCGACAGCCCCCCTCCCTAAAAGTCGCAGCACTTTTAGGAGAAGTGCAGTTTTGCTAACTACCAAATTCCGACATTGTGATTGTGAAATAGCTGTAGCCTCTGTAGGCCTCGTACGCAAATTTGGAGGCATTGATTATGCCAGCCATATTGGCCATGCACCTGCAGTGGGGGGGTTCTTGCAAATTGGTGCCTGTGTGCTCAACGGCACGCTAATTGCATTTGAAAGCACCTGTCTATGCATGCTTGAATGTGCTTTGCATATCCAATCATCTCCATGTCTACATGCTGTGGATGCATCAGCTGTTCCCATCTGCAAGTATGTGTGTGTGTCGAGGGGAGGAATTTGGAGACAATGAATGTCTCCCACTGTTCAAACGTCTCTTCACTGGGAAGTGTCAATGTAAAGTTACACCTATCCCTGTTCATTGGGCCTTGGCCAATGCAAAGTGTGTGTGTGGGGGGGTCAATATCTACATTAAGACTGGTTCATCAAGTTAAAGGCATTTATTTTCCATTATTTATTAAACAAATGTATATTGCAGACAAAGCACTCCTTTTCTAACAATTCATTTTTATTAAAGAAGTCTTTTACAAAGGAAAAACAATACAGATCTAAAGATAAATGAAAATAAAGAAAGTAAAAGTTATAAGTAAATAGACTTCTTTAAAAAAAGACAAAAGAAGGAAGGAAGGAAGGAAGGAAGGAAGGTAGGTAGGAAGGAAGGAAGAAAGAAAGAAAGAGAGCAGCTCAACAATAAAACTAGTCCAGACCTGGATGCCTTAATTTGAAAAGAGGGAGGGAGGGAGGAGGAAGGAAGGAAGGAAGGAAGGAAGGAAGGAAGGAAGGAAGGAAGGAAGGAAGGAAGGAAG
>JANHJO010009212.1:103998-115488 GCA_032468235.1 Pseudoxyrhopus heterurus
TGAGGCCCGACTAAAGAATAAGAGACATAGAGCTACTACATCTAGAGCTTCACAGACAGTACAATAGCATGAGTCCCGACTACAGGATTTTCCTGTCTAATACAGGATCGGGATAAATAAATGCCCGGGCAACGCCAGGTTATCAGCTAGTTAAATAAAAAGTCATTTTCCTCCAAAAGATTGACACCTCCATCTGCAATGTTAAATAAATGAAAGCCGTGAACTCAGCAAGGTACCTGACCACAGTGTTCCCTTTTAGCAACCCAATTAATTTTGGGGAGTCCAGCTAATTGCACTTTCAATGGTTGCAGTTTTGTCTGTTCTTGTGGAACCAAGGCTATATAAGCAGAGGGCTCAGGGTGGTTACCTCCAACTAGCTGATTTTGTATTATGCTCTCAAATAAACTTCACCTCTGATTCAAGTAAAGACCTGCATTCTACTTCCTTTATTCCTGGCTCGGAAAGGAACCTGATTTCTAACACATTTAACAGCTTTGATTAGGGATAGAAAAATGAAGTGGTGGCGAGAGGATACTTTTTGGGATGCAAATACATTAGTATTGCACATACTTCTGCCTACTAGTTTAAACTCAAAACAGTGTAAGGCACACCCTAGCTTGATTCCAACGGCTTGATTGACACGTATTATCTGGAGCACAAATTCAGCTCGGTGCATCTTGTCTCTTCTCCGATTTTAAAAATTATTAAACCGGACATGACAAATCTTAGTGATACTTCTGCATTTGTGTTAAGTAAATACTATGCACAAATATTGTACAAGCACTTGTACAAATATCTGGGATAGTAACAAACCTACCACTTGAACCCAGGCCTTTGAAAACCCTTTCTTCCTTTGTCCCTTCCGAATTCATTTTCTTTGCAATCGTTATTTTGCAGTCTTTTTGCTATGTGTGCATGGGTTTCTATATTTTTTAAATGTTTTACCAATTGTAAACCCACCCACCCTGAATCATTGGGAGTTGAGCAGCATAGAAATTTAATAAATTACTATCCACAGGTAGTCCTTGATTTACAACCATTTGTTTAATGACCATTCCAAGTTAGAACGGCACTGAAAAAAATGACTTAAGACAGTTGTTCATACTTATGACTGTTGCAGCATCCTCATGGTCATGTGATCAAAATTCTGACACTTGGCAACTGGCATGTATTTATGACGGTTGCAGTGTCCCAGGGTCATGTGATCCCCTTTTGCAACCTTCTGACAAGCAAAGTCAATGGGGAAGCCAAATTCACTTAACAACCATGTCACTAACTTAAACATGCAGTGATTCGCTTAACAACTGTGGCAAGAAAGGTTGTAAAATGGCATAAAACTCACTTAACTGCTGAGCAATGGAAAGTTTGAGCTCAATTGGGGTTGTAAGTAGAGTTGAGTACAGGTTGTAAATTCAAAAGGTTGCTAGATGTTCAAGAAATTGTACTCAAAAAAGTTGCTAGAAATTCAAGAAATAATACAATTCTATACACGGCTTAGTTATAATCAAGCTGGTAGAAAGCAAGAGCCAGAAAACTATTCAGATTAGCAGACTTAAAGAGTGATTTCATTCTTTTCACTATCACTCAGATAATAGTCACATTCTTTTGGAAACTCTCACACTTTTCTGCTCTTTCAATGAATGTGCTTTGTTCAATATGACCTCTTAAATAAAATGCGTCTAAAATGGGGAAGAGTCAGCAACTAGCAGCCCTTAATTCAAATCCACCTCCAAATAATTCTATCTGGCTCACTAATTACTTTCACCAGATTGGGGAGGTTGGAGAAAAAATAAAACAAAAACAGAGGCAAATGAGTTGTCAGCAAGATTTTTTAGCAAGCCAATTTAGAAACTGAGAGACAAAAGCCTGCAGTTCCTTGTGGGACTCTTAACACATCCTTCCAGGTAAGTTAGCTCTGCAAGCTTTCAGAATTCCCAGTCCAACATTTCTGAAAGTGTCAATTTAGACAAGGCTTTGACTAGAAAGTTAAGCTGCTGACCTTCAGGAATAAGCTATGATTTCAGAAGAATCACCATTTGTCACTTTAACCGGAAAAATCTGATCTCTAAAACCAGAGACTATGAAGAGATATTTATATTGGCATTAACACATACAATTATATTATCAAACATTCACACACCACGTAGCTTATATGAATCAGGAGGTACGATTCCAGTTTTCATCGCTGAAGTGACACAGCAATTCTTCCACTCTGCGATTTTTGACAAAATTAATGGATTTTATTTACAATTTTTTTTTTTTGCTCCAAGATTACAACAGAAAACACGTTTAGTGAAATCTCATATTAACAAAATGCACTGATTTATTTTGTAATGTAGTAAAATGGGACAGAGTGACAGTCTCTGGTTATGGCTGAGTGACTTTCCATGAACTGAAGCTAATGTGAAATTCCACGCTGACAGCGATTAAGGCCTTCCAGCATCTTGGTTGCATCTTAGTGGCTTTCTCCTTTCTTCCCTACCACCTATGAAAGAGAAAGAGAAAGTTACCTCTTGAAGAAAAGGCAGATAAAATAGATCCTCTCATTCAAAAGAAACTACAATGTCTTTTCCAACAGGCATTTTAACAAGAGATGAGAACAAAAGTGGCAGAGGATTAAATGGAAGAAATTTTAATTTTTAGCTAAGAAAAGCACGGCTCTGTTCAAATAATGACAGGGATGCCAATCAGATCAAAACATTGTCCTCCTGAGCTCGGTATCGGATGCTCCTGAGCTCGGTATCAGAAACAGTTCAATGTGCATCACCTAATTTATTACTATGAAAGAGCACAGAAACTCATTATCACTGATTTTCTCCAATGGCTCCACAACATTTCACATTATGGTTAAATTCTACAGTAGGGATCTGCAACTTCTACGATATGCTCACGAGGAAGAGGCATCTTAAACCTTTGATAGGTCAGTGTGTATTCAATAAAATGTTAGTTTGCAATGTATCTGCGTCAGTGAGGGCAACACATCGTGCAGTTTTGGGTGACACCTTGGCGTTCACCAATACCTAACAACTATTCTCGAGAGCACGTCTCATTCTTGATTTGTGGAGGCTGCGTTAAAATGGGGTGTGCTCTCACATGGCCTCAAAAGTCTCCAAAAACTGTGGTTCTTTCAGAGTTTTCAGAGGGGTCCTTGGTGCTCTCTGAGCTTGGCTGTTTTCTTGGAAACGTTTCATTACCCAAACTAGATAATGAACATCAACACCGATGATGTTACCAAGTTTAGGTCATGAAACATCGGCAAGAAAACAACCAAGCTCAAAGAGCATCAAGGACCCGTCAGATCAACCCTGAGCTACAAATATTCTCCTTTATCAGTTTTCAGAGGCTTGTCAGGCCACAAAAGAGCATTCCCCTGAAACTGTTTCAAGAATGGAGGCCTTGTGCAACCGGGAGCAGCCTCAGGGAGGCCGCAGAGGCTTTCAACAGTAAGAGAACATTGCCTGCCTGAAGTGTGGGGCAAATCCTGGGGAGTGCTGGGCCATGGGGGGGCAATCGCCCCATTCCTCAAGACTTGCAGTCCAGTGTAAGCTCACCATTTTGAGTAGCAGCAATGACTCTAGGGCCTCTACATGTAGTCCTCGACTTATGACAATTCAACTGAACGTTTGCATGACTAAGCAAGGCAGTTAAATGAGCTTTGCCCCATTTTACGACTTTTCCAGAGTTATTAAGCGAATCGCTGAAGTGAATCATGTGGTTGTGTAAGCAAATTTGGCTTCCCCTATTGACTTGGCTTGTCAGAAGTCGGCTGGGAAGGATACAAATGGCGGTCATGTGATCCTGGAACAGTGCAACTGGCATAAGTACAAGCCAGTTGCCAAGTGCCCGAATTTTGATCACGTGACCATAGGGATGCTACGATGTGTAAAAACCAGTCATAAGGTCGTTTTTTTCAATGTTGTGGTAACTTCAGTCGTTAAACAACCACACTAAATGGTTGTAAGTCGAGGACTACCTATACTTCAGCCTCAGCCTTGGCACTTCTGCCAATGTGGCCTAGATGGGGGAAGGGGGAGACAGAGAACTGTTTCACTTTTATCAGAGGGGTGTTTGTGACCTACTAGCAGAGTCAAGTGAGGCATTTTCCAAATTTTTGACACACCGAAGCTAAAAGGTTCACCATCACTGATCTACACCAAACCTATCCACTTGATTCTTTCAACACTAGGCACATCTGGAATTTACCAGGCTGGTGGCTAAGGTCACAGGCAAAACGAGGGAAGGGTTCAATTTCACGATGAAAGACTAGAAGCAAACACCATTTGCTGTTATTTTTGGCATACAAACTCTTAAATACACTTTCATGGATGTGGGATGTAGAAGTAGTAAAGATAACTGAATCCCATTGAGGTTTCTCTTGTTCTGCCCTTTGTCCTTATGTGGTCACTGGAGATGGTCTCAGCAGATCAGACTGAGGAACTGTATTGGGTGTTCTCCTGGTCTACTAGTCTGTCTACCTTCCATCATGTTCAGTGGAGGACAGAAATTGATACAGTGCACTCCAAACATTAATGCCATAATCTCCCTAGTCCAGGGGTGTCAAACTCCATTTCATTGAGGGCTACATCAGGATTGTGTTTGACCTCAGGGACCGGGATGGGTGTGGCCAGCTCGACGTCACCCATGTCAGGGGCGCCTATGGTGGCCTGAGCGCTCTGCCAGCGAAAACAGGCTCCTGAGCTCTGTTTTCGGCTGCGATGGCCTCCTGCAATCCTCTGCCAGCGAAAACAGAGCCCAGGAGAGCCGTATGTTGCCCTCATGAGGTCCGCTTTCAGCTATGACAACCTCCTGCAACCTTCTACCATTGAAAATGGAGCTTGGGAGGGCTGTGTGTGGCCTTCCCAAGCTCCATTTTCACTGGCAGAGGAACCACGGGCCGGTCCTTCATTGTTTCCAGGGCGCCCCCACAGGCCAGATCTAAGCACTCCACAGGCCGGATCTGCCCCCCCGGGCCTTGAGTTTGACACCTCTGCCCTAGACAAACACTCGACATTTAATGAGGCAGTTTCAAACACCACAACTTTGTATAACACAATACTGAAATCTCAAAATAAAAACTGGTAAATGCTGAAATGAGATATCTGCTAATTGGAACCAGCATACATAAAAATAATCAATTATAATCAATCAATCAATCATCATTCACTATATAAGCCATTAAAAAGAAAAAGAAAAGGCTAATCCTTAGAATAGATGTAATGGCATGCAGACATTGGTGCTCAAAAATACTCAGGCTAACGAAGAATTAAAATGTCATGTAATAGTACAGAAGGAAAACAATAAACAAGTTAAGATTTAATTAAGCATGTTATATATAAAGCCAAATTAAACTGGACAGAAATGTGAAACAAACATTTATTCCTTGGCTTTGATTAAAGCGCGGTAGTCTGGTTTAGATTAAACAGTTACAACCACAAATTAGACAATTATGATGTTAGCAGAGGTGCATCAATCACCCCTCCCCCGCATAAAAATAATCTATACCATTCAGAAGGGGAAATGCTCAGGTGGCCCATGTGTATTATCTGAAAAATTAAACATTTCAGCATTGATGTTTATCAACACAGTTAGATCTATCTGAAGAATTCTTAACCACAATAACTCACACCTATAACAATAAAGGAAAAATAACAGTGCATTATTTTTTATTCCTAATACCTCATTATTTGGGCACATTTTTTGTTTATGAATTGAATACATCCCATACAACACGTGTGAATTAATCATTCAATAATTTTCCACTTTTAAAGTTCTGGGTGGGAAATTCATAATCTGACTGTTTTGAGGAATTAAAATTTGCTCTCAACCTGCTGCCCAAGTTGCAGCTTTTTTTGACAGACTCCATGATGGAGTCATTAAGCACCATAGAACAGATTTCTAAATGAATAATGAAAATTGACCTAAGTGGAAACAGCCAAGTGATATTCATTATGCTGAGGAAGGAAGAAGATTCCTTATTTAGGCAGCAATTGCTGAAGCATATTTTAATTTTTTTTTTTAATTATCTTGTTTGAATCCATCTACCAAGACGGAAAGCCCTCTCAAATTTCCAGGCATTTTAGGACTACAATTCTCAGAATATCCAGCTGGCAGGGCCATCAGACTGCAATTTGATAGGTATGGTCCCAAACATATATAAAAACAGAAAACATATCTGATGGCTGGATAGCAACTTCCTATTCAGTTACCTTCTGAAAGAACCACCATGCTGCATTGTAAGTTAAAACTTCGTATGAAATATTTTTCCACAGAAAGCAACAATACGGAAAAAGGTAAATTGATTGTCAGTGAAAATTACAGTTGGAGTTACAGGGTCTCAATCCAGACAATGCCTTGAAGGACCCGTAAGTCACAGCCCAAGACACTCTCAATTTCAGTGTCTCGGTCTCCAAAATAGCTCAGAGAATTGGTCAGGCAGAATCTAAAAAAAACCCTGGATAATCTAGCTCAATTCAAGGCAGCTTCATGTATGTTTCTCAACCAGCAAAATGCTATCATATCAGTTTAACCCTTGAAAAGCTGAAAGATCCCTGCTCTAAGAGGATCTGTAAGAACTTGGAAATCCTGTCAGGAAAGGCTTAGCTGGAGGACACTCAGTCTGAATGGAGAACACGGTTGCAACCCTTCAACTTCCTGTGAGGACTGGCACAAAAAAATGCCAATATGGTGTAATGAAGTGAAATGCTGAAGCATTTAAGAGAAGAGGAAGCCATTTCAAAACCAAAACAGCGCATGAAAAGCAGAATTTAAAAACCGCATGGTAAAAACAAAGACAAGTCCATGAGGAAAGAATGAGGAAGGAAAGCCGTCCCAGAAGATGGTGAGCAGGAATTGATGGTACCCAAAGCAGTGGAACTGTGCAAATGAAGGAGGCAGAGGGAGCAGGCAGAAAGGGGCGGTAGAAAGAAAGCTCATTTTAAGAACAAAAATCTTCTGCATTTTTATTTCTTTGGGCCAGGGAAATGCTGAAAAATAATAAAATAGAGTGTTAACAGTGAAGCAGAGAAAATAAGTAGCCAATGAACAGGGGGAAAATGGGAACGCCATGCCAAGGAGAGCTACCTGAATTTCACATGCATCAAACACCTTTCACCCCAAAGAGAGAGGCAGGAGTTTTACAATCCTTCCTCGTACGGAGATTATTAATTAAATTGTTTTAATATCTTAATTATTAAATTCATGGTTAAATTTGATTTTAATTAATTTAAAAATTAAAAAGGTATTAATATTTAACTAAGTCATTTATTTAACTAATTTTAATTTTTAAATTTTTTTAATACTTATTAATTTTAAAAGCCAAAACAAAAGGCATGCCATATCTTACTTAGCATAAGTGAGAAAATCTCTCTCCCCTCCTCGCAAATGTAAACTTGCATACAATGAGTAAAAAATCATGCAGCGAACAACAATTCCTAACTCTGGATACAAGAGATGAGGAGCAAGTTAAATCTCAAGGTATTATTGATATCTGATTTGTCTGTCAAGCATTTCTAGAGCACTTGCTCTTTTCCATTACATTCACAACAAACACTACAGATTGTAGTAATTGATCAACCAATGCTCAGGGTTAGAGAGAATGGAAGAAATCTTCCTTGGATATGGGCCCATTCATGCTGCAAGTCTTTAAAATGAGGCCCAATTTACTGGAGAGATTTTGGATTAAGTTTTTTCATCAACTGGTAACCCAGCAAGGAGTAAGAAGAATCTCCATATATTTTGGATTCCCAGGAAAAGGTGACTATGACACACAAACAAGTTTTTCCTATCAGCTTTGCAAGTCACATATTCCAGTAAGAAAAGGGGTATTTAAAAGTAGATCCAGAAACTGCTGAATTAATATAATCACCTCAAAAAGCCACAGTCGTATTTTCCATGCAGAATTTTGTTATATGGTAGAGCTTGGGATTTAGCTAGCATTTTAAATTAAGAGAGGAAACCCCTAGAAGCATGACAAATATTACAGGTAGTAGAAATGTACAAATCAGTTGATCCCAGAATCAACTATTGTATTTCAAAATACTCCAGAATGTTCTGTTTCCCTTTTGGACCTTGCCAAATCCATCTCTTCACATAGTGTTCTGGACAAAACAAACCTGTTTCAGGGTTAGAATATCTTTTTAAGATTTATTTCAAGGAAACCCCTCTCCTCCCAATTGTCCCTGAGTAGTACAATCCAGAGGTAGTTTGCCCTGGTCCAAAGGGAAATGGAAGATTCTCAAGTCCCCCTGAGTGGTACATTTCCAGATTGTGAGGTTTTCCTCATTCTTAGAGTTTAATAAGTGAAGTTATTCCGGCAAGTTAATAGTCCTGAAAAGAGATAGATGTAGAATTTACTAAGAGGCATCGAAAGGGCAAAAGGGAAATGAAAGCTGGACACTTTTTCTCCCCTTCTACAAACACGAGAATCTCATTCCTACAACCCCAGAATTAATGATTCAGTAATAGGGTATTTTCTAAGGTCTCTCATCTGAGATTTCATAGAAGACTGTGGAACTAACAGACCAAAATAAATGAATGGCACGTTGCCACGTAGCCAAGATATTGTGAACTGCAACTATGAATGCAATCCTCATCTTGCATTCATGTTAAGCTCTACTTGGTATTCTATACCTCAGAATTAGAGAAGGACAAAGCTAAGCTGGGGATCCAGTTTAGCCCCGGGAATTTCTCAATTACTCTTTGTTTCCTAGCGTCTTTCCTGCTGTTTATTATGTACCACAAATTAAGAGGCATCTTTAATTATACCCTCCTTCACATCATTAAAGGGGCTTTGGTGGAATTCTCAGCTACTTCTACCTTTCTTTTTCAAAGCAATAGCCCTAAAGCTTCAGCTCCAGAGCTGCCTCTGCTAAGGATAGGCCTACAGGCTATGTAATAATCACTCCAGGTAGCATTGTCAACTGCCGTTGCTGCTGTTCACCAAGGAAAGCAATTCTAAGCAAGGAACTTTCCACGAAGGAAGCATCCCATCACTTCTAGTCTCTCTACCTTTCTAATGTGGATCAGAGAGAGCTACTAGAGAATGGTGTGGTGGCCTAGAGGTGGAGCTCTCGTCTCACAATCAGGAGGCTGTGAGTTCGATCCTAGGTAGAGACGGATATTTCTCTCAACACTCCGCATCGGCGACAGGAAGGGCATCCTGCCATTAAATGCTCCGCTAGCTCCATTCAGTTGCCCAGACTCCACTCTACAAGGGATTATGGAGTGATTAAATGATGATCAAAGAGAGCTACCTGTTTTTTTGTTTTTTGTTTAAAAGGGGGGACTAAAAGGTATTGACTGGAGAAGGAAATATTTCAAGAGAAAAATCACTGTCATAACAACTCTGACATGTACAATCAAACTTAGCCTTTTGGAATAAGAAACAATGTTTATGTAAGCCTCAAACATTTCAGAATAACGTCATCACACACCATGCATATTTGTAAGGCTTAAATGTGTTCCTTAAGTCAGGATTCCCAAAAGAATGATTGACTACTCCCGTTTTCTGCTTTCACTTCAGAAAGGCACTTTAATTACATAGTCAACAAACACCCATTTCTTCTGTATTGTGTTAATCCAGAATTATTATTATTATTATTTAAAAAAGCAAGTTTATTGCTAGATCATGATATTGCTGATTCCTTCTAAAACTTGGGCCATGCAGTTAGGTGAGCTCTGCTGGTTAATATGGTTATATCATGAGTTGGATTGTGTTTATAGAGTCTTGGGTATTTAGTTTTCTTAACTGCTATTTTTGTGGTTTTGACCTCTGCATTTGGCCCAAAGTCACTTTTGGAAAAGGGGAGTCTTAAGAAATCGTTTAAATAAACAAACAAATGATGGCTTCACTGTACAACTAAGAATCCAGTATCAAAGCCGGTTTTGCTGTCCCAAAAAGGGCAGGCTCGTTTTATTCATTTTACAGAAGTAATTTTTTGAACTTTTTGTTATCAGAGAGAATTTAAAAAGTATGCATTGAAGGCTGAGAAATTAAGAGTGGTTAAGCAGGAGCAAAGAATAATTGTGAATAAAGACTATGCTCGTATTATATTATTTCTTCAATGATTTTCCTGGCTTCTTACATTCTTTCCTCAAATTCACTTTGGCCTTTTAGGGGTAAGTAACCACTCATGGAAATCTCTGGCTTAAGCGGTGCTTGTAAGCTTTTTAGAGCAACCATGCACATTCTTTGGCTCTTTACAGAATAAAGACTCCAAAGAAACAAATTCAACTTTTCTTTTTTGAAAACACTGCCAGTTATTTTTGAATATATGTATAAGATTCACACCATGTTCAAGACATAATTGTTTCTTGTTTTGAAGCCAAATTTGAACTTACCCGCTTAAAATCATTCATGTTTGTTGCTTGAACTGGTGTTCCAATAAACGTGAAATATGCAATTCTTGTTGTTTCTTCATCACCTTGATTAGACTGGACAAATAACTAAAAAGGGAAGAGACAAGCACTGAATTATATATGTAAAAGTGTCAACAATCCATGAAAGAGCTAAGTTCAAAGAAAATGAATTAAAAACCATGGAATACTAAAATAACTCAATTTTAAGTCTGCAGAATGTACAGTAATTGGTGGGACTCAAGCTTGTGTGCAGCTAATTTTGAACGTGAATTCTAGGATGCCGGTGCATGTTTCAAACTCGTTTTGTTCAACTTGGCACAACTGCATTACTGGGAAGGTAGTCAAAATTTTGTACTCACAGTTACACTGTTAACATTCTGAAATTTTACATAGCGAAGCTGAATTATGCTGTCTTCTTTAATATCATCTGGTGTTAGTTCCAAAGCCTGAGTGGGTTCGCTTCTTTCTGCCTCTTCAAAATCCATTGATCGAGGAAGATTGATAAATATTTTTACGTATTTCGGACCTTGACCTATAATAAAAACGTAGTCAGTCCTTTTCAGAAACCTAGACTAATTCAAATTATCTTAACAGAAAAGCGTAACACATCATGAAATCTCCTGCACTGAACACGAAGAGACTATTTTGAGCATCACACATGAGCCAGAACTTGTCTGAGTTTAAAATGGTTTTTAAGTTCAGACGCTTTTGTTCGAAATAGAATATTTTGGGAAATTTTATCCTGAAAGGATTTTTTTTTTAAAAAAAATCAAACCTTTTGCATAACTCTACTGACAAACCATTAAGCTCAACCTAAACATGAAAGGTAAATGCCACTATCAAGGCAGAATCCGGATTTATTTACATGATTGCGCTTATGGTTTAATTATTTAATGAGAACTGCACATTTTTATGTATGTTGTGTACTCAAAGGCAAAGTAACATGAAAAATGATATGGTTCCATTACAAGACAAATTTATCTATGTGATTTTGGAATGCAATAGCTTTAAGCAGGGCTGGATAGTTTGTTCTGCATGCATTGATTGTATTTTCAATTACCGTATATACTCAAGTATAAGCCGACTTGAGTATAAGCCGAGGTCCTAATTTTACCCAGGAAAACCGGGTAAAAT